>CM049380.1:26462200-26524700 GCA_026937815.1 Etheostoma perlongum
TTGTATAGTAAATCTAAAGAATTCAAATAAGTCATAGTATTTTAAGTAAGAAAAAATTCACATTATAGTATGTCATAAAAGGTTATAGTATACTATGCCATTAAAGTCCTAAAAGAATCACAGTATGTCATAGTACTATATGCCATAAAAAATCATAATATAGTATGTCATAAAATTAAAAAAGTTGCAAAATGTATGTCATAAAAAGTCACAGTACAGTATGTCACAATCTTGTGTTGGCACAGGCGAGAACTGAAACAGTTGCTTGTGCTCTGAGTCCATAGCCACATTGACCAGTTACAAGTTGACCACTCTAAAAAGAACTTACCCTTATTATATTTCATTTGTCAATATTTGCCCACTCTTTACAGGTGAATCTAAGATGGAGCAGAACCCTGTCACACGCTGCAGCCCACCACCATGTTCCTCCTCCTCTGTGACCACCCAGCCAACTCCCAGGAGTGACTTATTTCCTCCCCTGCCCACTGATCCGTCTCCTGCTGCTCTAGCCAGCCGCTCTCCAACGCCACCGCCTGAACCTAAACAGCCTGCACCTTCACTCTCCAAAGAAGAGGAGTGTGAGGCACAAGGAGCTTCTGAACTGAAGCACAGGACTCCCAAAAAAGACCTGCTGGAGATCGACCGTTTCACAATCTGTGGTAACCGCATCGACTAACCAGCGGCGGTCGCTGATGTAGCGATTAACCACTCAGGAAAGACGGAGAGCAAATGGCCCTTCAGCCCAGCTCTCATGGCCAACAGCAGCAGAAAGCTGAGTATTTATTAAAGTCAGTGGCAATACAGTAAGTTATTGTGAACACAGACAATCCTGCCGTTGTTGAAGCCTGAAGTCGAGAAGTTTGGCAAAGAAAACTTCAGCTGGCTGGTAAACAGCTGAAGAGAGAGTGTGAGTGTGGCAGCTCAGTAGTCTGAACTGTCATGTTGGTGTGAGTGTGAGGATGGTTAAGTATTTGGAGTGTGTGCGTGCGTGTGAGAAGCAGAGTATGTGAGAGCACACAAGCACTTCCTGTCTGAGAAGCACTGGGACCAGAAAGAGAGAAACTTCTCAGTTTACTCATTAGCCCAAAAAAAAATTACATACTTCCAAACTCTTACATTAAATGTAATACCTGAATCAATCTTTATTGCTTCAAGTGTTTCCTCTTTTACCTGAATAAAGTAAAAATAAGTAGTTTTTTTGTCAGATGTAATCCAACATTTCAACACAATTATATCTGGCAAACAACAACTGGAAAGGCATCTTAGACGTTCCTATAATAATAATAATAATAATAGACTTGAAGCCAGTCGTTCTCAATATGAGTGCCAAGACCTGTACAAGTTGTCATAAGATAAATCTAGTGGGTCACAAGGTGATAAGTGACCCAGGAAAGTAGAAGAAAACATTTATGGCTCACACAGAAAATTCAGAACTTTCTTGTGAATTACTGCATAATTTTCATCTTTTGGGGGTTCTAAAACTTAAATGAACTACTGGACACTGTATTCAACAAGGGGTCACAAGTCAGAAAGGTTAGGAAATGCAACATTTCTAAAAATCAGAGTCAATGCTGCTCAGTCCAGAAATAATTTGAGCCTAAAGTAGAGCCAACAGATAGGAGCTTTCATTAAAGGAAGCAGTCAGTGGACGCCACTAGCACAAGCTGCCAGTCTAAGGGAAGTGTGCTGACACTAAATCTGCTGCTTCTCCCAGCCGCTTATGAGTCCAAATGTGTTTCAGAGGTCCATTTAAAACTATGAAAAATAAAACTATGTTGGTTAATAATAATGCTGAAGATAATCTTAATTTTCTTCTTGCTAAGGGAACATTTTTCAAATTACTTTAAATACAGTATATTAAACAACAAATCATAATGTGAAATCACTTTGCCCCCCAGGGATAATTATTACATCACGCATCATTCACCAAGTAACCAGTGTCATTTTATTCTAAATATGGTATTAAAGTTTTCATTTATTTTAGTCTTGAGAATGTTTGCACTGATGGACCATATTGTCTTAAATATGACGGGTCATGTTTCTCATTTGACTCAAGTAATCTAATGTTTACATATTAGAAAACAGAAGCAATATTTCCACAACAAAATGCCTTTTTTGCATGTGTGTTTTACAATTTGTTTACCTTTGACTGCTAAGATTGAACATGTTCTTTTATTGCCATGAATAATCCTTAAATACAACATATAACAATATCATAACAGTTGTATCATCCAGCTTTCATTTGTCACCCATGTATGTATGTATTTTATCTTTCAACTAGGCCCTAGTCCCCGCTCCATCTCGCCATCAGTTTGGCCTGGAAAACGTTGAAGACCCCTGAACTAGGGTGAAGTGCAAGTTTAGCAATGTTTCTGGACTCTGACATTGAAGTTTTGGGGGTTTCTTTATGTTGTAATTATAAGTCTCAAATTTAATTTCTAATTGTCTTAAAAAGTCTTAACTCAGACTTGCCATTTCAAATAAATACGTTGTGGGTTTGGATTTTAAAAAAGTGACGCCTGTAAGAGTGTGAATCCCAGGGGTAACTTATTCCAAAGTCTTGGGGCAGCAACTGCAAAAGTGCAATCACCCCCCTCCCCCCCAGTTTGTACCTTGACCTTGGGACTTCTAAAATAAGTTGACTGGATGACCGGCTGTGCTCGCGAAGGATAAAATCTCTGACAAATAGGCTGGGGCTATTTAAAGGTCCAGTGTGTCCTTCACAAAACCACTTACATCAATTTCATGTATTCCTATTGGCTTGAAATTTTATATTTGCGCTTGCATAAACTTGGGTAGACTCTCCATAGTCATGCGCCATCTTGAAATACGTTAGCCGGTAAGGGACATACATACAGGCTCTACTGCTCCGCCTTTTTGTCACTTGATAAACTTACGGGTGCTGCCAATGCCGCTAATGGGTATTGTAGCTTCTTGGCAAATTTGATGAAGGAAACATGGAGGACCACACGTTATCTTAATACATTCTGCGGCGGCGCGGGACAAAAAAAATCTTCCAGGTCCCTCGGGGGGGGGCAGGGGATGAGACACGCCGTGCAGGTTAGTTTGACCGGCCAGAGCGGTCACTCGCCACTGCGCCTCACGCACATATTCAAAATCTAAGTTTCAGGAACAGGAGTCCTCTTCTTCCAGAAAAAGAAAAGAATATTGAAAAAAAGCTAAAGACCAGCTTTTTGAAGCGTGAAGGATTTTTTTTTTATATCTTTACATTATATACATGCCTGTTGTGAGTAGTTCAATATCCATTCCCTAGTCTGCCCAGACTGTCAATCCTTTTCTAATGCACTTAACAAAAAAAATCTGTGTTTACACCATCGATGAGCTTGTGTCCTGAGACTATGCACATCAGTATCTGTTGAGGTCAGAGTAAATCTGCGGCTGACATTCTTAGAGGGCTAATCTCTTTATAACTGCTAACGACTGAGACAAGCTTTAGCTCAGCTAACAGGAAGTTGTCTTAAAACAGAACAATAGTAGTAGTACTTGGGACAGAGTCCAGACAAACTTTGAGGATAGGCCTACATTCTGACACAGAGCTTAAAGGGATCTCACTTCCAAAAGAAAACATTAATGCCACAAAAAAGCAACATGTGTCTATAAATTACAGGAAGGTCTCTCTGTCTGTGTCTGCGTGTGTGTGTTATGCGCTTATCTCTCGAACCGTTGAGATATGCACAATGTGGATTTCAAACTTGATGTGTCTTGCTATGGGCATGAGTAAGTGCGATGCCAAGTTTGACGTTGTTTGGATTAGAAATGCAAACGATATCGATAAATATATAGATAAAATAAGCACACATTGGCTTTTGCCACTCTAGCTGCTGGCCACTCACCCTCTCACCCTGAGCAGCTAAAATGTGACATACACCCACTGTCGTTGACTTTGGATAAAGAAATGGAAATTTCAGGACGTTTCAGAATCCCACACATCCAAAGCACAACGAGACAACAAGTGCAGAAAGACCATGATGCCACTTATAGGCAGGCTATTTATATTATAAAGCAAGACATAACACGGACACACATGTATATATATGTGTGTCCGTGTTAGGGGGG
Source organism: Etheostoma perlongum (assembly GCA_026937815.1). Classification (NCBI taxonomy): domain Eukaryota; kingdom Metazoa; phylum Chordata; class Actinopteri; order Perciformes; family Percidae; genus Etheostoma; species Etheostoma perlongum. Next base: position 26,466,278 of record CM049380.1, read on the forward strand.
AAGGTAACGTGCACATCAGCAGACGCCACATGCAAAATGCTTTAGAACGAGGGGGGGGGATCTTTTGCTGCTATTGTATTAAATTGCTGCGAGCTGGCAGAACATAACGTAGCCTGATCTCTGAGATTATTCCTCCAGAGCGCTGTGCAATGCTAGAAAATCTGTAAGTTTTTTTGAAAATCTGTATTTTTTTTAAACTTTTTTATGTATTTTATTTTATGTATCAAGGTTTTTTTGGTTCAAAGGCAGAGGAAGTCCTCAAAAAAGTCCACAAAAACCCAGCCCACAATTTACAGTGTAATTGTTTTGTATTAATAAGGTGCAGGTAAATGTAGTTACAGACGAAGAAACAAGACTAGGAAGCAACATTTGGCCATTTTAGAGGAAAGGAGAACTAAATGATACATATTGGTTATCATTTAAATACTGGGTTCCTTTGGGATGCAGTACTGGGAAACAGCTTACTGAACCCACCATAGTTTTGGTAGCATATAACTGTACATAATTACTTGATAGGTTCTGCAGAAGCTCAGTTTTGTTAACAAATATGTTCTTATTGGTACCTGATTCATACAACAAAATTACACTGCAACTCATGGGCTGTATTATAAAGTGTATAGTCCTCAGTAAATAACATTATTTCCGCGTTCAGTGTCTGACTTAAATGTCTGTCCAGCTAAAAGACCCTGCAGGCCTAATGAGTGTGTGTGATCAGTGAACAAAGGTGCTCAGAATCACTGATCAAACAGTTCCAAACAGGAGTCCCTCTTGTGTCCAGGAGCCGGGGGCCCCATGTGTTCCACAGAGAGGACAAGGATGTTATTATGCAAGAGACAGAAGCAAAACCCACCTGATCGCCGCTCCACCAATCTCGCCTCTGGGCTGCACCTCAGGTATCCTGTGTCTGCCCTCTGGGTGGAAAAGGGGCCAAGGGTCAGGAAGACAGAGAGGCCCTGTTGGCAGGAGACATGGAAAGTGAACTACTGTAAAGCACGAGAAGAAGTGCATCGTTTTATAATGTAGCTACAGCTGTCAGATAAATGTAACCCTAAAGATAGTATTTGGGAATATTATGCTGTGCTACTTTATACTTCCTTGCTACATTTCAGATGGAAATATTGTACTTTTTATTCCTCTATTTATCTGACAGCTGTAGACATTGGACTACATCAGTGATGAATACAATATATTAGAGGATGAGATATATATATACATACACACACACACACATTATGTTTGAATAATGAGTACTTAGACAATTTTGAAGCTTTCTGATAATACTTTAACAAAAATATCAATAGAGGACTTTTACTTGTTATAGAGTAGTTTTACAGGGCAGTATTGCGACTTAAGTACAGCAGTATCTAATTACCTTTTTTTATCAGATATTGAAATACAAATGTTCCTATTCTCTGAACTGCCTCCTCCACTCCCCGGCAGGAGGAGCGCTTCCCTGTGGACCAGGATAAAAGTGACGGAGGCGCGTATCCCCCACCCGCTCCAGTGACGCAGCACAACTCCGTGCGCACAGATGCTGGAGTGGAAGCGACATGCGCGCTCATCTCGGTGGGACTGAACGCATCGAAAACCGGAGACGGGAGCGAAGATTGCCCGGTTTGCGTCCGTTAGGAGCCTCAGACCGCGCGGAACGATGCTCAGAATGAGTCACTCCGCGGGGAACAGGACTTAAAAAGCTCCGATCCATCCATCTGGACACTTTTTACTCTCACCCCTTCCCCTTTGATAGAAAGATAAGAATCCAGGCAGTCATCTTCCATCTTACAGCCCTCTTTTGGTATCTAAACCCAGTTTAAAGACCTGTCTCGGTTTGATTTTAGCACGATGTGGAAGACCGGGATCCTCCTGCTGCTGTGGGTGTTTTTGGCGTCCGGCGAACTCCAACAAGAGACGGAGCCGCGGAGACTCCCACCCCCGGGAAAGTTGGATTTCGGTTATGTGCCTGCGGGAGTTTACGAGACTCTGGCCCATTACGAACCGGGACCCATAGGGATCTTGTTCCATATGGTGCACGTTTTTCTGCATGTCGTGCAACCCAACCCTTTCCCACAAGGTAAGCGTCCTCTGAATGACAGCCCTGGGGGATTTGACAGGGACTAACAGCAAAAACGGTTTTCCTAGAGAATGCGTTTGGGAATGTCACTTTTGGAAACATTGAATTGGTCAAAGAAATGAGTTCCCATGAATGATTGTGAATCAACGGTGACTGTTAACTGATGATACCCGGCTTGTCTTCTGTCTCGTTGCGTAAAAAGGTGTCCACTCGCGGATTAGTAGCCCATTTATGCGTCACGTCCCTCCGTGCCGCGCGCGTTTTTGATTTGCGCGCAGAGCTGACAGCGCACTTGATAGGTGGTGTTTCTGCCTGCGGTGCACTGTGTGTTGGGAAAATGTCAGGATAATTATAATGAATGAAGCTCATGCTGACAGCCTCACGTGTTTAGTGGCTGGTTTACACACGGTTTTTTGCCTGAGTGAGTGAGTGAGTGCTGAGTGAATGAGTGAGTGAGTGAGTGTTTGTTTGTTGAGCCCCAGACACCCAGAAAGCCTCAGCGCGCTTGGCTCTACATTTAGGCTAATACAATTAGAGCTGAATGCTTAACCATACACCCATGAGGTGTGTGTGTTTAATTGGGTGGTGGATGCTCAAAAGATGCGCTCCCGTCCATGCGTCACAGTCTGTGTCCATACCCAGTCGGAACATTTTGTAGATTAGCAGCTTTCTGAGTCACCTTGTTAATTGGGTAATCCCATAAACCCATGCGCCATATTGTTGGCCTTTTAGCTTCCAGTGTGTCACTAGCACTCGGGGGCTTGTGGCCTAATCCTATGGATATGGAGTGAATTCATTCATGGGTGCACCCGCTACTTGATGCATTTCAGGGAATAGACATCATGTAGAAATTGATGGTTCGAACACAATAGTTCAGCAGACAAACACTTTTGCATGATTGCAGTTTTGTCATTCTTTTGATTAGAAAGCCCCAGGGAATTCATTTTTAATTTTAGGTTCATCAGAATCTAGATGGCGTAAGCAAAAGGCCATCTGCTTATTAAGCAGCAGTGCATGCATTACTATTTAGCAGGGAAAATCCAGTGATCTGTCAGGTCTGGTTTGATGAATACAGGCTGGTTTGCAGAGCTTGTCATTTCTATTACGTTTCAGAAAGTCCCTCTGTTGTGCCTTTTGTTGGGAAACATAACTTGGAGTTACATCAAAATCTATAAGACAAGTAAAGAAAAGAATCTGCGAATAGTTTCCACTCCAGTGGTTTGTGACTGGAGGTGGTGCAGATGTCAGACTGGAGCTCTGTGTAGGCTGGCTGGATGGAGGTGTCTCTTTACTTCAGCCTGTGGTAAACTACAGCATTAGCCTTCCTCCAGCAGACATTTAAGGACTTAATCATTGAATACTCAAGGAAAAAGGACAACAATTATTTTCCCTAACAAGTGCTGTTCCTCTTGTAGTAAGTTGTTCTTCAAAGACAGTTTATCCAAAATTGCATATTTACTTAACAGCAACATCTATTTTGAAATATATGATATCAATACACCAGTCTCACAACAGATCCTCTTTTTTTGTGCAGATAACCAGTTGAAAGACGTTTATTGTTATATTATGGCAATGACTATTTTCACTATTATTGTTTAGTCTATTAAATGTCAAAAAATGGTCAAAACATCAATCTCCTGAACAATTATCTACAAAAACATTATCTACATCATGCAAAGCTCCAAAACTTTACATCTTAAAAACACAACAGCACTGTCTCCTTACAGATATGTTTTTTAATTCCAACTCAAAATTGACTTACTATCCTAATTGTATGAGCTTTGGATCTGTGGACATGTGAGCTCAAAACCTGAATTTAGTTCCGGATATGTTTAGTTGACAAGTCATACCAACTCAAGGTCCACTTACTTTAAAAAGCTGAAAAAAAATACTTTTAAATGAAGCTTGAGTTGGTATTACTCAGTCAACTACTATTTTTAAGGTAAAAAAAAAAAAGGGCTTTATTCAGGGATCCAGTGGTTTAGGGGGTTCCCTGATTAAAGAGGCCGGGGACTTCTGTTGCATCTCTCTCTTCCTCGCTGCCTGTCATCTCTCTACTGTTTGTGATAAAGGTTTTAAGTGCCAAAGAAGAATAAAATAAGCTACAGATCAATGACATTTGAGCAAACTCAATATTCTGATAAAGCCCACTTAATATGGTAGAAAAAAAAAATAAGCACCACAAACAATATCCCATAAAGCTCAGTGTTCAGTACTTTTTTGATGATTGATTAATCGGTTTGAGCAATTTCTTTATAATAAAAAAGTAAAAAAAATCTCTGATTCCAGTTTCTTGTATGTGAATTTTTTTTCTAGTTTCTTCACTTCTCTGTGAGCGTAAAATGAACATCTTTGAGTTGTGGACCAAACACTAATTTGAGGATGTCATCTTGGGATTTGGAAAACACTGATCAACATTTTTCACCATTTTATTGACCAAACAACTAATCGATTAATCGAGACAATAATCGACAGATTGACAATGAAAATAATAAGCTGCCAACAATATCTCTAAATCTCAAAACTACTTGGATGGATAAATCATACTCAAGCTAAAAGGAAAATATTGTTACATAACTGTAGTCAATACCGGCCTGATAGGTGTAACCATAGAAACAACTATTTTGCTGTGTAATTAGCAACACCCCAGCATCACTTCTTCACAATCACTGTGTGACATTTTACATTGTGGAACGTCTTTATAATCTCATGAATGTTTTATGCAGTTGACTGACACGTTCATTCTCTGCGTCAAGTTGGCTCCCAGCCCGTAGGAGGTGTTATTAGCAAAAAGCAACAAATGCCTATCCCCGACACCCACACGTAGCAAATGAACAGTGACATATTCTCTTTTGCTGTTTTCGCCGCAGTGTGGAAGCCTCACCTCCCTCCCTCCATCACACTCTCACCAACACACAACTGTTACATGCCAATACACTGGCTGATGTACAGCTCCTAAGCTGTTTTAAGACATTAAATATATAACTTACAGACTCCTCAGCTCTGATTGGTTGTTTACCTTATGCCATTAGAAGCACCAGGAGCATTCAGAGAAACATGATTTTGTGTGGATGACAGCTGAAAATACAAGGAGGTAGACAGCCAGTCTGATTATACCATCATTTATGTAGTTCTCTCTGCGAGGGGGATATTATTTTTAGAGACTGATCAAAAATAAAAAATAGAAACAATCTTAATGTTTTTTTTATCCTGTCTTTGTAGGTTTTAACTAGTCGTCAGGTTTGGCTCAAGCTTAACGCACAATCCAATATTTCACATCAAAGCTGGGAGTTGAGATTTGGATCAGTCCTGTTTGACTTACATGGAGTGAATTTACAGTCTTGCAACGTTTTTCTCGAGGACACTTCAGTAAAGAACTTGACTGTGGGTGGACCCACATCAGTCACCACAAGGAAGTTAAACTCTTCATCCACTACTCTCCCTAAACTAATTAATAAAAACAACACATTTAAATTTAACTTTCATTTTTCCAAGTCTTTTAATTAATCTTGGTATAAGTTAGCCATCACTTGAGAATAGAGGTGCAGTATGCTCCTTCTGCAGTTTGAATAGTATCAGTCCACATCTGATGCCAGCCACCGTCCTGCAGCAGCAGCAGATCCCTGTTGGAAATGTTTCCTTATTAGTGACTGTATTTCCTCTCCTCGAGAAACCACACCTACAGATAACACAGGCCTGGTGAAAGTCTGGCATTAATTCAAGAGCAGCAACAGTTGCCAGGGAAACCAATCAGCAGCTATCATGGCCGGTGTGTTTTGGTTAATCTCGCTGGTTTAAATATGTCTCACTGCACCAATGTGATGTGAGATAAAATAGGTGAAATAGCTCAGGTTATACAACCTTAGGCCATGTTTGTTATTTAACACTTATCAAAAAGGGAGCACAGAGACATAAAGGGACTTTGGTGTTCAGTGAAAGACACAAACATGAAAGGAAGTAAAGACGAACACTTCAAAAGATTTCTAACCAAGGACAAAGCAGAGACTGAAGTTCTTCGTGACGTGCATCAGAGATTTACTAGAATTATAAAGTAGCAGATATTTTGGTTTGAAGTCTTTCATGTTCTGAAGAAGAAATATGGAAAATGAAAGAACCTCTTTAAGGTAAAATGCTGATAAATCTCAACTATAATGGTGAAAAATGGTCAAACCTTTGTATATTTAGTTGAATATCAGACTTTGAATATACTTTGACCTCAAATGTTTTTGTCTCTTTCTACAACATGACTTATTGACTTCGGATAAACATACACACCAAGTGTATGTTTATCCGTATCTTTACGCATTTTGAGCTATGTGCGTGTATGTCTACGCGACGGTTGCGTTTAGCAAACGAGACACATGATCCCCGGTTTCATGGGTGAAAGTCCTGTGTTTTATCCATCCCCGCCCCCACCCCGAACAACCTCCTTGTGTGGATTTTCGCCCTTTCACACTACTCGCTAAAAGAAATGAGCTTAACTGTCTGTGACCTCCAAGTAAACCTCGCTCATCCGATATAAGACTCAGGTGTAATAAAGAATCCACAACAATTTCACTAATTATTGTTTACACTCACATACTGAAGTTCTGCAAATTAGAACATATAATTTAGCTTATAATCTATTCTGAAAGCCTATTAACATCATTATCGCCCATTAAACTAAACAAGAACCAAATTATAAGCATGGCAAATCACAGTCAGTGGATTAGACTGCACACAGTGCCTTTTAGCATTTTGCAGCTGAAGTGGAAATTTCAAAAGCGACTGATTGTGAAGAAATACTGCGTCAAAAATTATATCTATTTGTAGAATCTGGTCTTCTTTAATTTATCCAACAAAAAAAAATATTTTACTAGCATTGCATTAGTTGGTTAGATGTTCATTATGGAGCCAAAAAAGGAGTACTTTCATGTAGATGAGGGGAATATCGTCAGGGTTTCACTTTAGTTTGGTTGGGTTGTTTTAACCTTGAACACAGTTATGGCCATAAACTCTCTAAGGCTTATTTTGACTGCACCAAAAAGCCATAATAAAATGTCTGTGTTAGATAATGAATTGGGATGAGCCCAGAGGTCAGCCATAGCACATGTGGATGACTGTTTAATGCTGCAGGCGCTGATACACTACAGCACGGTGGTAAAGTGATTAAAGAGGGTGTCCTTCAACTGGAAGGCCGGGGCTCGGGCCCCATGACAGCAAGCATCTGCTCTGCTGAAGTGTCCTTAAGCAACATACTGAGTGCCAGTGTGTTGCTGACCCTGCACTTTAACATCTCTGTGTATGACGGTCAAATCTTTAAGTTTGGAGTTTGTATACAGTGTCAGAAGAAAAGATGGAAATTAAGTCATGACTCACTTTTTCAGCCAGTTGCAAACATTTTCCTAATTAGAGATTTCTTCAGCTGCGGGCACATCTGTGTAGATTACCATCAGATGCTGTGATGAGCCCCCAAAAGGGCTTACATTTGCAATCATAATGTTTGGCAGATCTGAATCATTTCTCCATTTATAATATCAAAAAAAGAAGATACCAATGTCCTGAGAACCGTGTGTGCTAAAATGTTTAGACACACACAAGGGGACAAAAAGTGTTTGTATACCTTTAAGGAAGAATTTTACAAGTTATCATGGTGGGATAGTGGAAACAGTGAGCCGGAATCCTGACCTCCAAATTAAGCATGAAACAATGAAATACTGTATGTTCCTGAAGTTTAATGTTCATAATTAAGCTTTTACTGCCGCACTTGCTTTAAGAAGTTGAGACCTTATGGAAGATAAATAATTCATTTGTTAACAACCAACAAAACCTAACTACAGCTCCCTTTACAATTTCAGCCCAGCAGGTCCTGTGACACATTCTCATGTCTCAGCATATTTATAATTGTTTGTAATCTTGAAATAAAAACATTTGCTCACAAAAAAAAGAAAAGAAAAAGTCAGCACAGCAATGGTGGCACATAATTGTTAACTTGGTTCTATCCATCTGTGTTTTGTGCATTGCATTCCCACTAGATAAGCAAAGTCTGTATTTTACTTGAATTTACTGAAATTACCCTGGCATATAATGTCAAGGCTCTGTCAAAACGTTTATTTATAATCACCAACGCAGCCAATTCGACCCAATAAAACAGAGATGCCGATTTGCAGGGGACTAATATTCTTCTCTGTGTTTGGCGATATATGGTAGTTAATTTGCGATGGAATTTAGTGTTTACGATACCTTAATAAATGAAGGTTGATCGTCGTTATGTCCCCTCAGTCTTCCCCTATATCAGTGGATAAATGACCCAACGGTGGCCGAATAATGTTTATGTAGAAATACATATCTGATTAAATCACAATTGTTAGGCTGAGTGTTGTCTGTAATTAATCAATCAATGGTATTAATTACCAACTGTTTGATGTATAAGCTGAGATTTAGTGGATACGACAGTCTGAGGCTGCTATAACTGTTAGCTGCCTCCCATTTAGGCTAACGTTTGGTATTCATTGGTAGTAACTATCACCAGCATCATTTACCACAGTAAATGAGAATATTCTTGTATCTTTTGAGCCTCATATATCAGTGTAAAAGTCCCAGTTAACAGCTGTTTGGCATTTTCCTGTTTCTCTCTTGATGTAGTGCGATTCGTTTCCTCAACTATGCTGGTCTGGTCTATGCCTGGAGCCAAAGCCCATCTATCAGGATCTGTTTTAGGACATAGCAGGAAGACAAATTGGAGATCAGGGTTTTGGGGTGTATTGTTGGTGGCATAGTTATTCAGAGCGATGTTACACTTCAACTGTTGTTTACGCTGTCGTCTATGGGGAATGCAGGATTGGTTGATCTGTAATCAGCATTTCTTTGTTTAACCTCAATTAATTGTTAACATTAGCTAAGGTCCCAAGGGGTAGGACTGTCAATTTTATGTTTGTTTTAAAAAAAATACAATGTTTTAAGATAATAAAGTGGCATAGTTTACTTCATAGGCAGTGTACAGTGTTATTACATTATCTGGTCACATGACAGTGATAAAACCAAAAGATGTATCCCGCAATTCATTCAAAACTTTTTGTTTGAAAAAGTAATAAATAAATATTTTTTAATTTGACTGAAAAAGAAAATTATATTCTTATTTGCAATTATTTCTGAGACCATTGTACAGCAAAATGTGGAATTGTTACAGCTCTAACGAGCAGCTTGCTAAAATTAATGATTCTGTTATCCTCTTGGGAGGACAGTCTTGGCCAAAAACACAAACATGTTTGGATGTGATGAAGGCATTCATGTCCTCAATATTTTAAACTTTTCTCAGCTTCCATCTGTTACTAAACAAGATCAAATGTGATCAAGAGAGGATTCATTGAAGTCCTACAGGCCAGTTAATATGATGCCATTTAATTATCTGACCATCAAACCAAACAGACATTATTGTGCTCTTTCACAAATCCTAAATGTTCTGCATAAACAAATGACATGCATAAAAACTGATCATCTTTGTAAGCTCCCATGCCCAACCAAGTCATACTGTAGTATCATCTGGACAACAGAACTGATGTAAACGGTTCCTCTGCAATGTTTGTGTGTTGTCAGATGCAGTCATGTCATTGCACTGACAGTGATGGGCCTTGGTATTGGGATGCTGCAGGACACTAACCGGCCCAGCCTTCCTGGCCTACAACATAATGGCAGCTGATTACCAGAGGCATTTAACACTGCTGCACAGAAGTAAAGAAGCTATCACAAGTGACTACGTTAAGAAATGACAGACATTTCGGAAATTACGGAAATGTCTTAATATCTTTTTGCCCATATTTTACAGGTGTTTTATCATCTGGGAAAAAATATTTCGTTATCCAAGAAATGCTGGCTGAACTCCAGGCTCCCGAAGCAATTCAAACAGTTCCACATATTCACACTGTTGGTGGAGCCCACCACTACTATTGAATCATACACTGGCCTCCGACAGGGTCTAGTTAAAGATTCAAAAATAATGTCTCTGCATTTGGCATCAGGATGATCTCATGGAATTGGTGTGCCATACACTAAAAGTTAAATGGATTCCTCAGTAGGATTACATGGTGCAGGCAATTCTGATACTGAAAAGATAAAAGTGTTTGCTTGTCTGACTTTTCTTTTTTTAACTTTTCCTGGTGAACTCTTTCATAATCCAACGTAACAACAGCAGTCAGATCACCAGAAGCACCACACGGGGTGATTTTCTAATTCCATTCAGGAAAAGCACATTTGGTCAATTATCATTTTCTGTTACGGCAATACGAAACTGGAATTCACTGCCCACTTCTATTAAAGATATCCATACCTTAAAACATGGCTGTCCGATAACTATAACTGCACACAATCTGTCAGATGTGATGTGTGTTTGATGTAACAATCATTGTTGCTGTCGTTCCATCTCAGCTGCTTGTCTCCATATAATGTCTTGTGTGCTTTCAATGTGGTCTCTGCGACTATTCTCCTTTCTCTTGTCTCCTTTGTATTGTCTTTACTGCATGATATGCCTTTGCCATCATTTGTGCTTGGTTGTTTGTGAATGCTTGTTTGTATGTATTAATTCTTTTTGCTTAGGACTGCTGTCATTATAGATGTTATGCCATTTATTTTAATTTGTTAACCAATGTTTACATCCTATTTTTGAGTGTGACATCCTGGCTGTGGTGGGTTATTTTTCAATTTTTTCTGACTTTATATAGTCTAAACACTTGATAAATGAATTTAAAAAAGGCAGATTACTAGAAATAGAAAATAATGATTATTTGCATCATCAAATTCTTTACTGTTCATATGCCTTTTGCATTAATGTATAAAAAACCGGCATTTAATATGTGATTTTGTCACATACACCTTTTTGTGGTGGAGGAACATACTCTTTATTTTATTTTTAAAATTGAATTTTCTTTATTATTGTGCTATATATTTAATGATACACTGTGTTGCAGTTGGCTTTTAGTTGTTAAAGGAGAGAAACATGCTTTTTATTTCCACCCAAGAGATTTTTTAGCAGGTTAAAGAAACAAACTCGCAGGTTCTCACATCACACACTGGCTTCTATTACACGTAAGCTGCGGCTGCCCCAGCTTTGTGAGAGAAGATCACGCTACATAATCAGAACACAAAAAGAAACATTGTACAGCACTTTAATTCCTTGCCTGCAGCTCCAGGCCTGTGAAAATATATCAAAATAGCCTTTAGCTACATGTTGTTAGTCCTGAAATGGATCCACAAATCTGGGATTAGTCTTTCTGAAGGCTCAGCCAGCCAGACGTGGTGGCCAGTTGTAAATTAACCGCTTCCATTTTCCATATAGTAATTTAAATATGCGGCAAATCCACAAACACAAATTTTAAGTAACACAAAACTAACAATTCTAAGACCACCTGAAGGACAGATGACACACTATCATTTGCTAAAATGGGCATGAAGTTACTAAATTGAAATGACATATGCATATGCTTAAATAAATTGATTTAATGGAGGAGACAGCTAGAGACAGGTAGCAGCTGAACATCAAAATAGCTAATTTGAAAGTTAAGATGGTGGACAGGCAGTTTACCCTCCGCCAACAACCAGCAGCTCAACCCCACTTCAGCTTCAAAGAGGAAAGGTTTCCCTCACCTTCAACTAGCGAAAAACTTATTAACTGAATACACCAATTTAAGATCCAGGAGATGTCAGTTTATGTGACATTTAAATGGGCAGTTAAATGAAGACTCATCCTAAATTATGGCTTTGTTAAATTTGTTGTAGTTTTATTGAGCCATTACAGTCCATAAAGCTTTCATGTCTCCATGTTCATGTATCACCATGTATGACACTTATTGTTTATGGAGATCATAAAACGTTTATGTATAAGAGACAATGAAAAGAGTCAGGTCAAATTTCTGTCACAAGAGATTTGAATCCTTCAGCAAAACCCCAGAACCTTCCAGGCTGCGTTCAAGAACCCCCTCATTATTGAAACAAACCACTGCTCCGACGTGATGGGGGTGTTTCCTTTTTTTGTAAATTTTTACTGTTAACAAAATGTACCTTCAAACGTGAACCCAAGATTAGCTTTGTTCCATGCTCACAGACCCCCAATTGTGACTTTATTTGTTTTCAAATAACCCACAAAAACATGTATTAATCATGGCAGTGCTTATTACATGTTTGTTTATTTGTGGTTAAGAATTTTAAATGACTATTGCTTCAAAGAAATGCCTACATTTCATTGATACAGCTCTGTTTATGTTTTACTAAGACAATAAAAACGTATTTCAAGCAGTACTCAATGGCTCCATCACAATTTGTGGCCTGATACATTGCCATTCACTGTGTCATTGAGTCTCAGTGTTGAAGTGTGTTCTTACAGTATAAGGGGGAAGAAGTAGATCAATAGACTGAACAAGCACCTCCTAGGTTCTGAGTGGAAAGTGATGCATCTGATTTAGACAGCTTGTTCCACCAGGGGCTGGCATATCAGCAGTATAAGTAAGGAGAGTTAAGAGCTATGGCATTAAGATTGTTGAAAGTTTTAGACATTTCAAGGTAATATTATAATGCCACTATTAGCTTAAGCTCCCAGCTATCTGACAGAGCAGGTGACAAATGTAGCAATGCCAGACCAAGTGAAGGCACAGGTAGAGATGGAAATCAAAAGATCACTTAAGCAAGAAAGGCTGTGAAGAGATCAGCTTATTTAAAGAAGCAAGACAGAAAAATGGAAAGGGAAAAGAAATAAAGGATGTGTGTTGGAGCTGCCACTTCCCCGGGTGCTGCTAAAGCCTTGTCTCATTTGGGGACATCATATTTGGGTCAGGCCTGGTTAGCCAAGCAGGAGAGGCCAGGGCAAGGCAAAGCGAGAGGCTCAGTCCTGCTGAATGGATGGCAAGTCATGCATTCTCTGTCCCCTTGTTCCGCTTCATTGGTGAGTGCAGCGGTGCCCGCTACGAGTCGACTCTGGAGACATGCAGAGTTGTAATTGCAGATGTGCGGCGGTTAGGGGTCAACCTGCCAACCCCGGAGATGACTACTCTAAACGTCCTTCCTCTTTCAACATGCAGTTTAGCCTCGATGCTGCCCGTCACACCTCTTCACAAGATGCTTGTAGCCTTTACTCAGCGGTGCAGAGATAGTTCCCCTGAATAGGATGTGTCACAGGAACATGATTGGGTCACATTTTGGGCCTGTAATAGCTAAAGTGTGCTTCATCAGAAAAGTAGCATTGATCTTAAGGTGATATTTCCAACCAGCCCTGGTAGATTTTATCACATGTATAAGGATGAGTAGTAGTGTTTAGTTTATTGGAGTTTATCAATACTTGTACTGCTGTTTAGATACGTTTCTGTCCTCTTACCGATAGTCCTCATTTGCTTTAATTGGATCAAAACCTAAAACTAGGTGCACCAGTAATCAATGTGCAGTTTATTCATTTATCTTAACTTTTAGCAAAGTGATCATGACCTTCTGTTAATTGTTGTTTTCCGGGAGGGAGAGAGAATTAGAGTGTAAGAAAAAAACAAAAAGGCTTATAATAAGCTTCTCCTGAGGAAGTTCTGCCCCAGACAATAGAATTTCTCCTTTTGTTAACTGTAGGCAGGTAGATGTTAGATTGTCTCCTCGGAGTGGTCTGCAGGTCACAATTCTTGTCTGTCATTGTCACCTTTGCAACCTGGCTTCAGTCTCAATTATCTGATGGTAATCTGGGACGTTTTACCTGGGCAGGACTGCAGAGCCAATCCTCTTGACTGTCTGTCCGGCAGTCAACATGCTGACCAGACTGCTTGCGCTTTTGTCCCTGGACTCTAAAATAACTTGTTAGCCCAAAGGTTAGAGTAGAAAGCTTGAAGCAAGAAGATCAGGATGCAATAGTTAGACTCCAAGAAGATTTAGTGAATGGTTGAGCGAACAGAAAATGATGATTTACTGGATTTCTCACTTCTTTTAAAGGGGATCTAGGTGATCTGATCTATGTAGCATTTTCAGGTTCATACTTGTATTTTGTGTTTGTAGAACATGGTTACAAACTTAAATGTTCAAAAAACACCTGTCTCTTTAAGCCCCCCTCCCAAAAAAGCCCAGTCTATAAAGCAGCTACATGCGTCAACGTTAACACTAGATTAAAAAAAAAAATACACTCCAGTCCTGCCTACCTGGAGCAGATCCCCCATCATAGTAGGCCTGAGAAGGCTGGCTTGGTGTTACGTGACACCGATTTGATAGTAGGAAAAACTGTTGAAACTGTGTGCTGTGTTCAGAACAGTGGGAAATCTTAATGTTTTAGCTCGCGGGGGATTTCTCTGAAACACGTTTACCTCATTATTTGAAGCTCTGGCCACGTTTAACACAAAAATCCGACATTATGACATTATAGATATGACAGAAAATACGGAAACGCATAACAATTCACCTTTAACTTTTACTAATGTATACAGTAGTACACATTAAAATAATGTGAACTCATCAAACTGCACGGCAACATGTCTGCATAGGTTTATCATGTTCATTCAGGAAGTACAACGTCAAACAACAATGAATTTGTTTCTGAGTTTCTAAAGAACCCAGTCCAACTGTCCAGTCCATGTGGCTCATACTCGGGTGTTTTAAGAACGTAAAATGTCTTTTACATGTTTATGCAATGTTTCTTCCAACCACATTTAAAGCCAGAAATGTTAAAGTGCTCATATTATGCTCATTTTCAGGTGCAAAATTGTATTTAGAGGTTATATCAGAATAGGTTTACGTGTTTTAATGGTAAAAAAACACCATATTTTGTTGTACTGCAAATTGCTTCAGCTCCTCTTTTCACCCTCTCTGTTTTAGCTACAGAGTGAGGTATCACACTTTTATTTCATCTTCGTTGGGAGTTGCGTAGTAGCTAGGTAAGGACTACTAGCCTGAACAGTCTTTAAGAGCTCTTTGGCTTTTGTTTGTTTCTGTAGTTTTGACGCAATCACTCATAAAATGGGGATAAGGGTGAACACACCTCAAAGGCATTTGTGGGGCCTTTTACTCGTATTTACACTTCAATAGTAATAGAAGTAGTCTAAATCCTTTAACTTTAACTCTATCACCTGAACACAGCTGGCAAACACGCTGTGAATGTGAGATTTTCGGTTTTTTAAAAGTTAGAAAAATTGTCGAACACAGCCTCTCCTAATCTCAACATCCTAAATGTGTGGAGAGAGGGGCTTTCAGCGAGGCTTTCAGATGCTGTTTGGCGGTCCAACAAGCACTTCGAATCATATTGAGATGCTAATGTATTTAGCATTAGGTAATTTAAATGCAGTCCATAGAATAACTTAGTAGGGTGGACATGAAGTCTGTGTTGTTTTTCAGACAACAGCAGTGGCCAGTCCTAGTAAGTGTCTGTTAGCTCACAGGGCTCTAGGGTGCTAGTTAGTGTCTGTTGGCTCACCGGGCTCTAGGGTGCGAGTAACATTTTTCCAAGGTCGCACCGGTGCACTTAATGTCCTCGCATCCGCTGCCTCTACACAAACAAAGCAATGTTGTTTATATCATTATGGTTACATTTTGCGTTACATGACCCATTTCTTCTGTAAAGCCGTGCCTGTGTTTGGATCTCGCCTTCTACTGTCCGTGCAGCCCCACCTCAATTTGCTCACATACGGCTCCCCAGCAACATGGAGAGAGACAGCGGTGGCCGCGGCGACAGCGCCGGTCCATACTTCTGACATTTGTCCACAGTTTTGTTATTAACCCAGCTGTATATTGTTAAGCATGAGAGGCAAACCTGTATTTGTATCAGTGTTTCCACTGGTAACTCTGCAACACCAAAGAAGTTATTGAATGCAACTAACTTCAGTTCGTAGAGTAATAGCGTGTGAGACGGAGCTGCTGGACCTGGGTGAGAGATGTGACCCATGGCCAGAATATCGTAGTTCATAAAAATGCAGCGCAGTGACAATACAGACATTTCATACACACCATGTGTGTAACTCCGCTGCCCGCCATTCGACCAATGCTGGACCCATTCATATTGAGTCAGCAGTCACACTGTGAGTAGCGTACGTCCATCATGCTCTCTCTCCCTAGCTCTTTTTACCAATTATTGTTGAAAACAAGTGAAGGAGCTTTCTCAGAGATACATTTTTTTGCTAGGCTATTTCATTTACATAAGAGGAATGTTGCACAATATGGATGTGAAAGCAGTTATAAATAGCCTATGTGATAACATTTGTTTTGGTTAAACAAATAATTGTGATCTCAATATTGATCAAAATAATTGATTATCATTTTGGCCATAATCATGCAGCCCTAATGCTATATGAACATTTACCTGATAAACCTGGATGATGTTGGACTCAATATTCTCAAGATATAAATGACAAATTGTCCAGTCCAATTAAATCAGCACAGAGTAACTGGAAGCCTGAAACAGATTACATGAGAAATAAAAATTGATTGAAATTATAAAAATATCAATGTAGACAAATACGCAACAAAATCAGAGGATCCCTTTTTAATTTTACTTTTTGAATTGAAAGAATGGGTTGTTAACAGTTCTGTAATGAACAACCATCTGCAGAATACTAATCATCTTAGTGACTGCTGAGAAATACACAGTATGACACACAGTAGACTACACTGTATGCATCTCTGCAGGCACATCAGTCTACTTTATGTTTATCATTCGGAGCCCCAGTACACAGGATTCATATTGCCATTTCTTGAAGTCAGTGGAAAGGATTTACGATTGAGGTCCCTGTGCAATATAACATTATTTATTAGTGTCTGTTGCCAAGTTGCCCAGATTTATTTTTATCTGTGGTGCGCATTAAGTGTGTTTGCTTCTACCTCTGTCATGCATTTCTACCTACAATTGTGATTTCCACTTGAGGGCAAGCTGTCATGTTTATTAACATACTAAATGTGAACACTGGATTGTATTTACAGTACAACATTATGGATGTATTGGTGCATGTGTGCAGGGGTAATAAATGGATGTTAACTTTGTTTTCTATGTGCGCGTGTCTTACTCATGTGCTCATCTGGCTCCTGTGTGAAACAGATTTAAGTGGAGTGTAGGGCATCAGCTGTATATAACAGTATAGCTAAAAGATTCAGCTGTTTACAAAGTGCTCCTCATACACCCAAGCATATACATTTACTGTATGTACACAGATGGAAAAAGCATTTCACGCTTTAACATAAATATCTTACAAAGGGCTGAGATTGAAACCACAGGGATATTCCTTTTTAATTGAAATGTGAGGGATAACTTTCTCATGGCAGGTTAAGACCAAGTAATACATTTTTTATTAGTTAAACCATCAGGGATAGCAAAAAGGAGGCACAATCAACCTCTAATCCTAATCCCGCAAATGTAATTGGTGGGAACATTGTTACCAAGTGATCAAGGTAAAAGATTAACAGTTTTAAATTAAATACCTTTGCACCTTGTAGTTTTGTAAGTGTGTGTGTGTCCTCCTGTCTCTTAGTTTTGTAAAGTTAAGCCTAATTCTTTCTCCATAGATACAGATTCTATGGTAACAGTGTTTACCTTGTGCGGAGGTGTTTTTACACCAAGCTCATGGGAAGTCAGCTCTGATACACTCTGTCAGGGGACACACACACACACACACACACACACACACACACACACACACACTGCTGTTCTTCTTTATCAGAAGCATTTAAGTTAAATGTCAAGTCACTAACATGCCAACATTCACTGGAAGACATTTACCAAAACAGGATCTGATGCAATAGTTTTTACCACATTTTTAGTACTATCAAGATAATGTAATTTGAATGTCAGGGGTACAACAGCATTAGTTCGTTTGTTTGTTATGATGTAGTAGTAGGTATTGTAGCAATTGATTTCAATATCTTAGATTCTTTGCGTCATATGGATCACAAACTATAAGCCATACAGTAGGTTATCTAAGTTCCACTACATCTAAGGGTGTACATAATTTTTTTACAATCATCTACACCTGTGCTTCTCAAACAGTTTGGGTTTTGATACATTCAAATTAAGCATGTTGATATCAAAGAGTGATATTCCTTCTCTGGTTGTTCAGTATTTTTACAATGAAAATGGAAAGGTAAGTCACTTTTCAAAAAAGATAATAGAAATTTGTGTGGGAGAACTGTGTTTTTTCATATCCTGTTAATGTCACTACCTCTCAGATTTATCTTGCGTGGTGATGTCTAAGGACTAGGGATGTAACGGTATGAAAATTTAACATGGTTTTATTGCGGTATTTGTAAAAGTGTGTTCAATGCCTTTAGCAGCAACTTTTTTCCTGCATGTTCAACAGACAGGATAACTATCTTCAATCAACTGTTTTTCGGCATTTTTATAATAACCAAAATATGCCCATGCTTCAGACTTAGTCCTCTTAGAGGGCTGATAAATGTCCTGAGCGCTGTCAACTCCTTCCGCCATGTGTCCATTTTCAAGAAACACCCGTTGTAGGCTACGCAGTGCGCCTGGCCACCGACTTCATGAGACTCGGATAAAGCTGGGAAGGATTAAACATGGTTGATAATAATGTTGAACCATGGCGATATTTTAAATGTAAACGGTAATTGTTATTGTCAACATTGTTATTGTCAACATTATTATCGTGGTTTACCGTTATAATCGTTACATCCCTACTCAGGACCTTGGTGTGTGAAAACAGGAGAAACAGGAAGTCAATGTGATTGTGCATGTAGGATGTAATTATTCAAATTAGGCTATAATCACACAGGTTGCATTTTGTAATATAGCAGCTGTCGTCAGTTATTTTCCAAGTACATGTGTTGCCCAGACTGTGTTTTGGATGTGATGCATTTTGGGAAAAGTAAGAGCGATCCAGCTATAATGTTTAATTTAACATGTGCCGCACGTGAAATGTACACTACGCTAGATGTTTCTAAGACCACAGTTACATTTAGTCATGAAGGGGTTATATTGTTAGTCTTAACAAAGCACAATTTACAACCTGGCACAGTGAGTGGTAGTCTTTGTGAAATAGCCTTCTTGGGTAAAAGTGACCCTTTAAGCTGAGAGATGCCTTGTAGCACAGTTTGTATCAAGCTATACTACTGTAAGTAGATGTGTATAGTGAATATGAATCAGACTAATGACTTTTGTTGCGTAATTATTTTATATCTCTCTATCTTTCTTGTTTCCCATCATTTGTTTTACTCTTTCTAGTAACAAATTTTCTAGTAAACACAAAAAAGCCAAAGCTATTATCTAAAAATACTGAAAACTTTTTTTTGTTGCATAGCAACAAGGATGGAGAAATGTTCCCTGCATGCTTTTAGCTCCTTCTGTTACTAGACATTTATAGCATCACCTTGAGAAAAGCCTGGTGTCTGATCAGAGCCTGAGGCCCTGATAGAAGGTGTCAAAAGGTATCCTGGGTACCAAAACGACTCAACAGCAAAACATATTGGCATAACATACGCAATTACAGTGGAAATCTTCTGTCTGATTACCTTATCTGTTTAACCTGCCAAACAGCGAGGTGGTATTTTGCTGGATATCTCTAATTTCTAGTTTGAGTTTCCTTCGCTGGTGCACTTATTTTTACTTTTGTTGTTCTGCCTGTAACTATTCTGTTCCAAACGCAGCAGTATTTCTTCTTTTGTTTTCTAAAAAAGAAAAAAACCTGCCAGACCTTTGCGTTCAATATAAAAACTAATATTTGCTATAGGCACACCACACAATGGTGACGTATCGGGCAACAAAAAGTATTTTTAACCTGAAACTCGCATTGCCAGACCTTCCTCCACAGCGCTGCACAGGAGGGTCTGGTTAGTCCATATAGCATTCCGCGATGGTTGAAAAATGTGCTCTGGTTTATTGGCATTTCTTTAAACCAATCACAAAAGAGAAAGAAAAGAGTGACATCAAGTGGAATTTCCTGCGGCACCGGAGCAATCCGAGAAGTGGAACGTCGTGGATATAGACTAATATTTTGGTGACTTTGTATTCACAACATTTAAGTTCCTATAGTGAACATGTTAGCCTACACACAACTAGCAGATACAGAGCAGCAAGAATATAGGGTTGTTGTTCTGTCCATCTGATACTGTACATGTAAGTTCATATTCACTCTCTTTTAGCTCTGTTTTGCTCTCCACCAACTCCAGAGGAAAATATGTGGCTCCTTAGCTGCTAAATGTTCCTAAATAAATGTCTGTCTGCAGTGAGACTGAACCAAAAAGGGAAAGTTGCAGGCTGTAAAGCCAAAACAATGAGCTCAAAGATGCTAAAACGGACTGTAGCGATTACTACGATTAACATCATATGCATTTAGTCATTTTTTCTATTGTTAATATAAAAGTTTGATTATCGCAACTTTAAATAAAATATTTTTATATAAAAATGTAATGCATTATTACACAGTAGTGTAAAAAGGCATAGGCAAAAATACTGGTTTAAGTCACACAAGCAACAAAAAGGCCAAGCTGAGTTCCCTGTCTGCATTAGTGTTACAACTCCTGCGGAATTTAATTCTTAACATAAAGCTCTCTTTCGGTTGTGCGTGTGTCCTCAGATAACTTTGTGAGGGAGAATCCTCGTAGTTGGCAACAGCATTCCTCTGTTCAGGAAAAATCCCCAACTGCCTATTTGCTTTGTTGCACCAGACGCCTTACAAGCAGAGTGGGGTTGAATGAAGTTGTGGTGTGGAAGTGTATCTCATAGCCAGGCTTACTTACTTACTTATTTATTTTTATAATAAGCCTGTTAGCAACGGGTGTTGTCACAGACAACTGCCGGGGCTTAGTATGGGTAAGAGTTTTGTTGATTCGGCTGGTGGCTTTTGGAGCAAGATGATTTGAATTTTTTCTGAGCAGTTCCTGCCGCACTGCTCATCTGCAGTATAAGTCACAGCTCCTCTCCCATTTTTTCCCAAACTGCCCATCGTAAGTCCTTCAATTTCATAGAAATGCCATGTTAAATTTGTGGAGTATTCTTTTACACTTCTGTTAATTTGATGTGTTTAAATTTAAACCATATTCAAACTGCTTAGTTTTGACTTATGATCCAATTACAGTGCATAATCATCATAGGCAAATTAATGGTCCACACAGCTTGCAAGGTGGATTTAATTTGTTCTGACCAATGTATGAAATGTTTACAAGATTTCTTCCAAAATAAAACACTACTATATCTTCTTTGTGATGTCTTTAAAAATAGCAGCATTGATGATTTATCAAGCTGAAGATACCATTTGACTTTCAAATTGACTTAAGGTTTAGATTCCAAGCTTTCCAACATTACAGACAAGAATAGTGAGAGCCTGAGTGTCAAAGTCACACATTTAGTTGATGTGAAGTAGAAGAGACACAGTATGTGTTAGTCCTTATGGTGACTGGCAGAGAAGTGAATGATTAAAACCTAGCTTCTTGACAATATGTATTTTCTTTTCAGTACTGTAGAGGGAAAGTGTGTTGTGTGCCCTTTAACGCTTCTCACTTGTCTCACCCCCCTCCAGGCAGCTTCATTGTCAATTGGACCTGTTTTGTGTGACAGTTTTAATCTCCCACTGGGACAACATTATTGGCTTTTCATAGACAGTCTGTTACATGATATTCCTGAATAGTTTATGCAGTTTGAGCCTCAGCACAGCTTTTACAAAGGTCAGTCATCTCAACAGCTCTGCCTCAATAACAACCACAGGATGTCCTATTGCTCATGCAGACTCTAATAACAGACAGACCCCTGTTCCCAACCCACTCTGTAAAAACTACTGTTGTGAGAAGAAAAAAACCTGACTGCTGAGCTGCAAAAGAATTCCATCAAATAATGGAAAGAATTAAAAACAACATCAGAAACACGATCATACTTGACCTCACGGAAGCTATATTATTGCAGGTGTCGTTTATCTGTGTTTTAAGCCCCCAATGTCTATTTCCAGGCAGACGCTAGGAGGCACTAGGATTAGGCAATGGTTATGGTTATGGTTAGGGTTAGGTGCCTTGAAATCAACGGTCTCAGCGCTGCCTTGAAGTCGATTAGGCAATGGTTATGGTTAGGGTTAGGTGCCTTGAAGTCAACAGTCGCAGTGCTGACTGGAAGGAGACGTTGGGAGCTTAAAATACCATCGAGCGCAGATGTCCTTTTTACATGAAACATTGTTTTTTATAGAAAGTATTATTAGAGCAAATATTACACAAATAAATGCTGTAAAATGTACTAATTTGTGTGGCTATACGTAATACTTTCTTCGTACTGATTATCAAAAACTATCTTACTAGTACTATATTGTACTCTAATCTGTACTGACAGATGGCATTAAATGTCTGGCCAGTCGCCATATTGATTACTAATTCTTTGATTAAACTTTCCTGGTTTAAATCTTTTTTTTTTCAGTTTTAGACAATTTTATTAGGGCTTGTGTGACTGCTTGTGTTTTGACAATTTCATATGGCAAATTTGTCTTCCTTTTTTAATAAAAAAAAGGGTACCAAAACTCAGGTAACATATCAGCCCTGCACATAGTACTTATTTAGTAATTAGAAACACAAACAAGAATCAAAGTGTGTTTAGCAATAGTGATCTGTAAAATACATTTAACCCTGCTCACATCTCAAAAAATAAATTAAAAAAAACTCAGATTCTCAGACACTCTCCATATACAGAAGCAGCTATTGTAAAAATATAACTAAAATCATGCAAAGTGCCCATTTACTATTTTTCCTAAGAAACAGTGTGTGGTGTAGATGCCAGTGTAGCTAAATGCCATTGTGTACATTTCTGCTGCAAATCCTTATACTATAAACAATCAATGTATAGATGGACATGTGTGTTTATTATATTCAGTCACTAAAGGTGTAGACTTGAACACTTCTGTCTTATCATTTAATCCATGGCACTAATCGGCTTTTCTCCATGGACACCCATAGGGGTGGCTGGGAGGATTACAAGTGACATCCCAGTTGTTTTGCTTATGGTTATGGTTAGGTGCCTTGAAGAGAAAGCTCACATATTCAGCCAGTCAAACCCAGCACTAGCAGCATGAACAGTAGCTATGATGCAGTGTTTAAATAAATAAAAATACACCCCTTTGCTTTGAATCGATTTTAACTGGCAAACTCAAATTGTTGCTGTTGGCTTAATGCAAGTGTCAGTCCTCTCTTCTGTATGAGCACTGTGTTTGCATATTTTGAACCAACTAAAGAGAAGAAAATACATATTTTATCTCAAAGAAAATGATGTTATGTTGCAGACAGCAGGAAAGCCAAGCATAAAACAATCAATTAGGGGCAAAGTATAGTCTGGTCTGCTCATATTCAGCTATATTTTTGAATCCCACAGACAGTAAATTAAGGGAAAGAGTGCAGACAAATCCATGCAAAAGCTAAGATAAGGTTACATGGACATGAACTTTAAAATTATGCTACAAAGCCAAATATTCAATTGAACCAAAAAAGGAAACTGATTGCAGTTAATACGGCCACCTTGGTGAGAATAAAGTTCTGGTGCAGGCATTCAGTACCCTGGGAAACCCCGCTGTTCATGGCCATCAAAATAGTTCACTTCTTGGCTTTTCTGAAACCGAGCAACCAAACTAAGATAGAAAACTTCTGGATTCCTCTAGTGAAACTGATGAAAAATTAATCTTGCCAGGTTCTGCTTTATCTTGAGCTCCCTGCAAAGATCCATTAAATCTGCTGTAAAACCTCTACCTCGATTTGGTTCAGAGCTGAGAGGCTACTGGAGAGGGCCTCTGATATGCATTTACATTTACATTAATCCACACACACTTATACATACATTAACATTTTCAAAACTGTGTATGCATTTTTCTGAGAGAGCAGTTTACAATAAACGGAGAATCAGTGGAGACCTCTGAAACTAAGATAGTGTCAACGTGACAAAATTTAGAGCAGTTAAAGGCCACAGCATCCTGACAAATACATCTAATGGGCCTTTAAAATGACAGGTGCCAGCAGCAAGGGTGGTGAGGAGAGAGTTAACGTGGGTGGAAACAAGCAGCAAGTGAGCTTTTCGTTCATGGAGAGGGATTAGACGCCTTTCACTAGAAACGGAGGTTGGATTCAAGCCCTCTCTCCTTGCTGCTTTTCTCTCTTTCACCTCTCGTCTTTTTCTACTCTTTTATCACTGTCTTTGATCTCTGTCCTTTCTTTCTCATTCCTCGCTCTTATATCCCTCCATCCGCCACTGCTTCTTTTATTCCTTATGATTACAGCAAGTTCATTAATTCATTTTTCAGACATTAGCAGTTATATCAGTTCAGTTGAGTTAAACCTGCTGATTTTTTGCCGTTTCTTTGGTAATTTCAGACAAACATCTGCTATTTATTCATTTATTCACTCACACCAATTATCACACACATATACTCTGACTGGCTTTAGAAGCAGTCTTTCCTTTCTCACACTGGTTTGCTCCTAGGGCCGCACGAGTATGGCCAAAATAATAATGACGATTATTTTGATCAATCTTGTGATCACGATTATTCTCACGATTATTTGTTGACTTTAACCAAAACAAATTTAATTGCCACATAGGCTGTTTATAACTGCTTTCACATCCATATTATGTTACATTCTAATGTTGAAGTTGTATGTTGTATAGACATACAACTGCAACACATGTAAATGAAAATTAGCTATCTGAAATAAATAGCGTAGGATATATATATATATTTTCAATGCATCTCTGAGAAAGCTCCTTCACTTGTTTTGTCAATAATAACTGATTAAAAGAGCTAGGGAAAGAGAGGGAGTGCGATGGACGTACTCACAGAGCGACGGCTGATCGTTATGAACGGGTCCAGCATGGGTCGAATGGCGGATACACACGTGTGTATGAAATGTGTGTATCGTCACTGCGCTGCATTTTTATGAACTATGATATTCTGGCGATGAGTCACATCTCTCACCCAGGTCCAGCGGGCTGCCGCAATAGCAGTTACCCGCGGAAACACTGGTACAAATACAGGTTTGCCCCTTATACTATACCAACTGCTATCTGTTGAATTTTCCTCCGGTTACTCTGTCCTCTGTGATTGTCTACATCTAGAAACTAAGCTGCGCGATGCAGGGAACAACTGACTGGCACATGGGCAGACAGTGGTTTACTGAGCAGTAGATGCGCTATGCAAAAAAACCCAGAGCGTTCTATGAAATGACGCTTTAAAAAAAAAAAAAAAATCAAGCGATCACGCAAATTTGATCGTGGGAAGTCAAATTCGTGATTGTGATTAAAAATCGATTAATTGCGCAGCCCTAGTTGCTCCACTAGTAGTTCTGGGTTGGCAGCAGTGTCGCCTATCAATTTGGTTAATGTACATTTAATTTGCATTGATGAGTATGTTTCATAGCAAACATACTGCAGATAGGGTTACGCTTCGGTTGCTTCTGGCAACTAGACCTTAGAAGAATTTCAGGTAAGGTTAGGTCTTGATTAAATATTTAAGATTTAAAGCTGACCTGAAGCCCAAAGCACTAACTCACACATTTCGATGGTAAAATAATCTGCAGATGTAGTCATAATATGTACAGTATTTACTTCAGCAAGAGAAAGGGTTGAGGATCAGGGGGTCTTTTAAAACGACACCAGAATATTTGTAATTGATCTGTCTCTCTGTGCTTCAATTCTCCTCTTTTGGAGCTGATACATTCTACCAAAACCTCTGCTTTTCAGCGAGGTCAGCACAAATCTGGGGCAGCATTTCTAAGATTTTGACATATTACTGCAATGTTAAGGCCTGAGGGCTTACTGTGCTGTTGGAGAGATCTTGTTTACCATCAGAAAAGGTTTGTACCTTGTGGGGACAAAAGGAATGTACACCTTCACTACAAGGTTAGGGGCTTCTTTGAAGCACACGCAAAGGACCCCTACAAGAAAATATGATAGCTGGGCTTGGCTCGGATTGCATTACACCTCATCCTGAAACACACAATAGTGACTGACAAAAGCCATCCTGGGATGGAGGAACCATAATATAGAAGCTGGAAAACAACAATGGCAGGTTGACCTGTATAGCCAAAATTCTGGCAGGAAAAGTGCAACACAACCTTCAGCTGTTTGCGTATAACAACTATCAAACTGCCCTGCACCTGAGCTGCACCTGCTCTAGCTCTGTAACAACCAGTACAAGCCTATGGTTGTACCAGTCAGGTCAAGTGTGGAACTATCCAAGTGTGAGGAAGCCTGACTGAGAAATAAAACGCCCTTTCAGTCAAATAATCCTGCATTAATAAATGTTTAAATAAAGGCAATTAGACACGACTGCTTTAAAAGATAAGCTCCTCTCTTCCTAAACAGCCATAATACTAGGTGAAGTATAAGCCTGGAGCGTCCTCCTATTAATTCAAATCTCATGCTTTGAATAATAGGCAGGGATCATAAGTCGGTTTTGTGTTGAATTAAAACAATTTGTGTCAACAGTTTATCTGTAGGATATGTTCTTCCTTCAGAAAAAAGAAACACTGCATTGCAGAAGGAGGAAAAAAGCTCTTGTGTCTTTTGAATCTTATTTTTGGAAACTGATTGCCTCTGAGAAGACTTGCTGTCTCTGTCATCATTATAAGATGAGTCACAGCCAGCGGTGCTCCAGGTGTCTAAAAGAGAACAGAGGCGTAGAGCATTTGATACAAGATATATTTATTTGGGTTGTTTTTCCATGATTTCCATTTTTTAAGTGGATTGAATGTAATTAAATGGTTATTGAAACATTATTTGCAACAATAGAAGTGTTCTGACACTATCCTTTATGAATTATTATTCTGTGTTTCCCCTAGTTATATTTGGAGGGTGACCCAGACCACCTGACCACTAAGGAATTATCTATTTAATTTATTCATTTTTTATTATAAATACATGTATAATTATTAAGAAATGAAGTTGACATAATGTTCCTTAATCATGTATAGTTTAATTATTGCATTTCTGAATGTTGTGGTGTTATTTCTGGGTTAAAAAATAGAAAAAGTGTTTATGTTTTCATTGTTTTTTCATCTTTGGATGACCACACATCCTTTGCTTTAGTTGTCAAACTTTGCAATAAAGAAAGATCAGACGCTGCCTCTGGACCAACTGAGAAGCAGCGGTGGACAGGATTTGACCCTGCTTGGCTGACCGAGAAAAATGAATGAAGATAACGGTTCACACAATACAAGACCGTGAGCTATTTAAATTAGCTGGATACATGGTTAAATGTAATTTGTTCTTACCAGTGTTAGCCCATTTACACCAATCAGTTTCAGAACTTTAAACCCAGTTAGAGAGTAAATGCAGTAAACATATTCTTTGTAAATCTTTACAATCATTCTCTAAAAGAACCAAGCAGACCTGCCTTGTTGCACGGTCCAAATTTCCTTCAAAACCTGCCATTTTCAGCATGTAGCTTGCTATCTCAAAGGTTTTTTGTTTCCCGTAGCAAAGGGATTTTGAGAATGACAATACACAAAGAGCGGAAGGTGAGAGGCAAATTCTGACATTTATCCTAGAAATGTACTTCCATTGATCCAGACTAATTTTTAGGAAACTCCTACTTTCACCGTCACCATATTGTTGAGCAGGTTCTGCTCTCATATCGGTTTCTTACAACAGTCCAAACACATGCAAGTCTGAATCGCTTGCTACAAATCTAAACTTACAACGCTACTGCCATTCTTACTTTTAAAGACAATGTTATTGGGTGCTCTTTGGGTCTTGTTGTATGTATATGCAGTTTCGTACCATTACCTTTATGCTAATGAAAGACTTTTTTATGCAGCGGATAGTTGTTTCCTAAGAACAAACTTACTTAAAGTACCTTTAAAACCAGAAAGATAGTTTCCTGAAGTAGATTTTCACTGAGTTCTTCTGAGATCCAGAAGAAACCAGACTATCAACAACATGATCCTAACATTATGTCAGGCCAGTAATAAATAAAATAAGAGTTCCTCATCTTGTCAGACTTGCCCCTGTCTAAACCCAGTGGGAAGAGATGGGGATGAAGGGACACTGCAGTGTCAG
Organism: Etheostoma perlongum; assembly: GCA_026937815.1. Classification (NCBI taxonomy): domain Eukaryota; kingdom Metazoa; phylum Chordata; class Actinopteri; order Perciformes; family Percidae; genus Etheostoma; species Etheostoma perlongum. The sequence continues at coordinate 26,494,288 of CM049380.1, forward strand.
AGTTTGGCTCTAGATTTCCTGACACCATCTTGTCAAAGATGACAACTTGCTGCTTCAGCTAAACAGCAATACTTTCTTACATTAACTATATACTGAACTTTCGTGCTTTTCCATACCAGGAAAATGACCAGTAATTTGGTTGTAAAATAAAGTACACCGCAAACAACTTCATGAGAAAAATAACACTTACTATGGTAGCTGACATTTACGAGAGCAGTGTTTTCTATTCCATTTTCAAGATACCACAATCCGCAAGACCAAATGATTTTAGTGGTTAGATTTCTTATACACCATGTGAGTAGATGTAATATATGCTAAAATGTATACAATGCCATTACGCACAGCACCAACAGATCTCTTCATGTCATGTTTGTTTTCTCTGTGTTGTCACAGATCTTATTGTCAAACTGGCAAAGGACAAGTTTGGAGCCATTCAGACTGAATACCAAAAGGTAAATGTGTGTGTGTGTGTGTGTGTGTGTGTGTGTGTGTGTGTGTGTGGCTAAATCAAAGGCACATTGTAAAGCGATTTGAGTAAATAAGATAAATATATAAAAATGTTGCCGCTTACTTGTTATTTACAGTTTTTAAGAATATATTCCGAGGGGTGATATACATATTTGAGATTAAACTTGCATGGAGATGTGTAGAACGAAAGGAGAAAAACAACAACAAGGTGGTGTAAAGATACTGCTGCTCTATGAGTGCTACATGACAGTTGCATGTGTAGTCAGTAAAATAAGGATCCACAGATATAGAGCAGCAGATTTTGGTTCTTGTGATCCCAATTTTCGCAAATGCTTAATTTCTATAGTTAAGACACCATCACATTACACGTGAGTGTGTGTGGGTGCATGTGTGTGTTTTGCTGTGCCCGTTTCTTTGACTTATTGCATTATGGTTTCTGATTGGATGCAGCAATTTATGATATAAATTACTGAAGGCAGTAGATAGTTCCTGACTTCTCAAGTGTTAATAGCTTTTACAAGCCAAGGCAAGGCCATCTTTTTACTGGCGTCCTTGAAAGAAAATGGTAATTGCTTCTTCTGCACAACCTATGAATTTAGAGAGAGATACATCATTTAAGTTTTTATAAGGAACAACTTTGATAACCAAAGACGTTTTTAACTCTTTGACAGTCCCTGAGATCTAAAGGTTCCCTCTGTACCTCCCTCTCAATTATTATTGGAGAATTTCATCAGTCTGTGTGCAGCGTTACAATATGCAACTATGTGGATATGCATGCCAGTTTTGAATCCTTTGATTTCTCTTTTTTGTTGTTCTATTTCATCCATGTTTTTTGTTCTGTGGCTTTGCTCTTTCTTTGACGCTGCATTGCCTTTGTCTTTTGCATGCCCTCTTCATCTGGTCTGCTCTGATCTGGTCTCCCTCAGCCAGAGAACATAGTGCTGACCCTTCAGGTAAAGTCTGCACACTGGACTTAGTGCAACCCATCCCCTGTCTCATCATGCTCCACTGTCCCAAGTCATCAGGGTTGCACAATTCCACCTAAAACTTTAAACTTTGTGTTAAACTTTAGTTGATCTATCACTACATCTTTTTTTTATTTCAACATATTTATCATCTGAATATTCATAATTCTTTGTGCAGCCCTACGACTGACACCCAGCCATCTTTTCCACCTCCAAGTTAGCTTCGCCAAAACTGTAGCTCCTGTCTCATTTAAGTCCTGATTAGATTTTTTCAGCTTAACAGAAAAGCAACAATGCTGACTGGATAACAAAGGAAACATTCTTGTGCACTTAATAAAGTCTGGATTATCTCATGGATGGAAGAGCCTTATGATACAACATTGGCATTCAATAAATGTATACCAGTTAAGAAACATAGATGTTTAGACAAAATAGCTTTTTTTCTGCTGGTTTTCCGTCTAATTTGCTTCTCAGCAATATTTCCTCTGATATTGACCCAAACCACAGCAAAGATCATACACACACACATGATCTTTTGCATCCTGATGTTGACAGGACTCATTTTAGTACAATAAATCTTCACACACTGACCTGGACCAGTGACACAGTGTGCCGCACTGCCATGGCTTAATGGAGCTTTGTAAAAATGTGTTCTCCAAAGAACTTCAAACACATCACTCAAGAAATAAAACCAATCCATGTACTGTATATCCCATTGCACTCCTAAGTGATAAGGAGATAATCCGTTTTCTGTTCCCGCCTGAAATGTGTGATTTACAATTACAATCCCTGACATAAATCTAAATAAATTAGAGTTATAACTGTGGCTGGTTTATCAACCACACAATAATTCAATGTCAAAACTGGCACCAAACTTTTTCTTTTAGAGGACAAAAAAGGATGGCCTCCCAGTATAATGTTAATTAATGTCAGTATTAGTGCTGTACCAACGTCTTTTTTTTACATTCGCAGCTTCTATTGAGGTTTTCTGTCATCATATTTTATGATTTCATCACCCTAAAGGGGTTATTTAAATGTAATTCATGCTGTTAATACAGGTGCATACCTCCCTTTGTGTGCGGTAAGCAGGAGAGCAAATTGTTTTTTGTCTGCAGGGAAAATATTTTTAAAAGGCTAAGCGCCAACAAACAGGGCTTGAAGCAGAATATTTCATGAGATAAAAACATGTGAATTTCAAAAAAATCTTACTTCTTTTTTCAATACATTTTGACTTTTGAACCTTACAATGCTCTGGAGTTATTGGAAATGTTTGGATCACACATGTTAGATCAATCCTATGCAACCACAACTGGAATATAATTCTACAATTAGTATAATACGTATAATATTAGTGTAGCCTAATTTTTAAACAACAGGTTAAACATAATGAATAGACCTGCGAAAATAAGAAGCTGTGCAGCCTTCAAATTTTGATTTAGAAGCTTCAAACTCTTCGGTAAAGCCAAAATAGCCCAAAAGTGAAATGTTATCCAGTGCCATCTTACTAGCTCTTGTACTTGTAAAATAAACCATCAAATCAATTCATATCAAAGCAAAAGTATTTTTTTCTGTTTGTGGAATTTGCATTGACCTTGACTATCTCCTTTAGGTCACCACCCAATAAATGCAAAGCAGAACAATCCCACCTTAAGAGACCATTTCAACCAAAAGTACAGCAGATCATTTTCCTAATTGTACATGAAATGTCCTGGTGTAATCTTGGCTTGAATAAAAGCCTTTTACACAGTGGATTCAAATAGTTTGTTGCAGTCTTTACTTTTGCTACCAAAATCATAAAAGCTATCACAGAGAATATAATGTTTCTCTTGTGGTTCCAAAATGGTATCCAATTCAATTTACAATCAAGCAACAGGATCTGAGCCACAATAATGAATCAAAACAAAAAGCACTATAAACACAAAGAACCCTGACGTTAAGTTATTCACAGTGGCTTCTATAAGTCATTTAGCGTTTAGGGTAATAGCATCTTACTTGAGGACACTTTAGCAGGCCTTGTGGCTGCTTTGATTCAAATCTGATTTAATGTTACAGAATTGCCTGTCTTAACCACTCAGACATGATGCCACCTCATCATCCAGTTTGCTCTTATTGGACGGTCACCTTCTTCTTTTTGGCAATCGCCAAGACAAAGCTATAGTCCAAAAATAGTCGGAGCTGCAGGCCCTTGAAGAGTGCTCGTGGAAAAAAAAAACATTTTGACCTTTTTTTGGTAAAGATTCACCCAATAACAAGCGGAGCCCAGAAGCAGAATGACAATGCAAAATGTCCTCATAAACTGGGTCGACATTGGTGTTTTAGATGACAGACCACACACAACACATGCCAAGTGTCTATCTTTTTTTTCTTCTTTGCCTATCTACATCTTTGAAACTCTCCGGTTCCTTCTTTTTCTCTTCGTGTCCACTGTACCTGAAATTCTCCATGTTTTTATTCCTTAAGGTTAGAAAGGGTGTGACTGACTAATTCTAGTCTAATTCTACCTACATCCTGTAAACTGTGTTTTTGACACAGCCAGGCGCCTCTCACAGCCAAGCTTCTGGAGGTTGGATTATGCTCACCGCCTGAGACTTTCAAGGTTGCACAGAGATTTCCAAATGACTTGAGAAGAATACTCCTCGCTGACGAGTTCAGAAGCCACTTTCACCCGGCATGTTAAAAAGCCGCAGGTCCCTGGAGAAGGCAGGGTCATTGACTTATGAAGGCGATTAAGATTAGTGTGAATCAGCCAGGAGAGCAGTTTGTCCATTCAAGAGCGGTGATAGCAGCCGTGCTTTGATCCTTTCTTAACGAGAAGCTATTGAACATCATTGTGACAAGTTACATGCAGTGTGGGAATTGCCAATCCCCTATTCAATTTTGCCAATTTCCAAAGCCCGTGCTGAGTGTGGTGTAGATAGGGGCAGATTAAGAAGGAGCAATGTGGTACATGACAAGAGAATGGAAGCTCGACTGAGAACCTGCCAATAGCAGCAATTTAACTGTCTCAATATATCTGGGTGAATTTGTAAGAAATTGTGTTGAGTCACCTTGAATATTTCTAATAATCAATCAAAGTCAATGATTATTGAGGCTTTGTGATGAGGGATGTGCAGATTTTACAGTTGACTATTCAAAGACAAAGCACCATCCTAACTTCTACAGTACACACGGTCTAAATACAGAGTTTTCCTAATACGTTCATTTCATTATATGAAAGTCAGCATTCTTACACTCACTCCTGTGTTAACAGGCTCACCCAAAGCATCTTAATGTTAGTGGTCCTTGCCACAATTTACTAGCGCTCTAACTGTTTAACCTAAACAACGAGCCTCTAATTTTAACAATCTAACTATTCACTGCAGATAGGCCTACTGTATATCTGCATTTCACAAGTGCACAATCAAAGACTTTTCATTCACAACTTCCCCTTTTCTAGTTTGTCCAGTCAGGTTTTGATGTTTTCAAAGGTCCAAAGGTAATAGTTGTCAGTTTATTAGCTACACCTAGCTAAAACTAATGGGTTCTAATACAACAGACAAAACATAAATCTGGATTAATGAAGGTTTTAATGTTAATTCTGTAGAACTTTATAGTAATCGGTGAGGCTGTAGTTTATGATGAATTGTATTGCATTATATTCAAGAGTATTCTTATCTATATACTAAATGGGATAAACAAATTATTATATAGGAATTATTATGAAAGTAGGATCTGGGGCTGTTACATTAGAACGCATTAGTTTTATCTGGGTGTACCACATGAAGATCTTAAATTTTTAGGTGTGAAGCTGGAGTTTTTCACACAATATGTCACTAAAATCCTATCTTGAACCAAGTGACGAAAATCTGGCAGGAATAATTAATGATTGAAAAAGAAATTACTATTTGTGTTACACAATTTCCAAATATCCCCAACTAGTAATAAACTGGAACTAGTTAAGTGATGCACCCAATTTTTGAAACTAACACTTTCTCCAATAAAATGAAAAAGCATAAACTTCTCATACACAGATTTGTTGCCTTGTTTCAAGGGAAAGAAATCTAGATTTTATGACTCAATTCAAGTCCAAAGAACTTCAATACCACTGCAGTGCACGCACTGCCTTGCAGTCTGACCCTATTGCAGCAGGTTTCCCATCAGAAATGCTGTCTTTCCCCTTCATTAGTGGGAAAAACCGCAGCACAGGGCTACATGGGTGGCTCTGACTCCTGAGTATTTCCCATCATCTTCCATGTTGCTATCCTCTCAGTGCATATTGCAGTTCATTGAAAATGTAAGTTAAAAACAATCTTTAGCTTACTGCTAGGGCTGCACAATTAATCAAATTTTGATCACAATCACAGAGGACAGAGTAACATGAGGAAAATTAAACAGATAGTTGGTTATACATTGGTCTCAAGGTTTACCAGTTTACTAGTAAACGCAAGATTTTGTCCCGTCGGTGTTGTTTTTCAGACAACAGCAGTGACCAATGTTAGTTAGCGTCTGTTAGCTCACAGGGCCTACAAGAGATGTGACCCATGAATAGAATATCATAGTTCATAAAAATGCAGCGCAGTGACGATACAGACATTTCATACACACGACGTGTGTAACTCCGTTGACCCGCCATTTGACCCATGGTGGACCCATTCATAATGAATCAGCCGTCGCTCTGTGAGTAGCGTCCATCGCACTCCCTCTCTTTCCTTAGCTCTTTTAATCAGTTATTGTTGAAAAAGAGTGAAGGAGCTTTCTCAGAGATACATTGAAAAAAAATATTCTACGCTATTTATTTCCGATTATTGATCAAAATAATCGTGATTAGCATTTTGGCCATAATCGTGCAGCCCTATTTACTGCAAGTCTCAACCAGCTTTCAGTGGCATACGTGAGAAAAGTATTAAGAAAGAGTCTTGGCATATATGTTGGTTAATGATGTAGTTAAGGAGTCAATCCTTGAACTGGCTTATAGTATTTAAGAATTAGAAAGAAAGGACTTTCCAGCAGTGAGTAGTGTTATGCAATGTGTTTTTTGTTTATCCACAAATCCCTTTTGGACAAAGAGTATAGAGAGAATTTCCTGCAGTGGGATCCTACCAGATATTTTTAGATTTGTTGCTCATTTTATCCTCTGCCTTGTGTGTGTCCTTCCTTTTTTCTCCTTTACAGTGTTATTAATCCCTTTCTTCTCTCCCTCACTACCCAACTCATCTGCTCACCTCTCCCAATCCAATTCTGTTTTCCCTCAACAACCCCCATCCCATTTCCCCCTCTTGTTGTTTCATCTCGTTTTTTGTCTCTCCACCTCTGATCCATCTTTTCTCTCTACATCTCATTTCCATGTCCACCTTCTTTCTCCATCATGTTTCCTAAATAATTGTCCCTCATTCTTCATCTGGTTCTTCCCCCGCTGACCCCAGGCCATCTACTACGAGATAGGCTTCCTAGTATGTGCGGCAGTCGGCCTGCTGTTTGCCGTTTTGGTGCCGATAGCTGGCCTCTTCTTCTGCATGTGTCGCTGCTGTGACAACTGCGGCGGAGAGATGCACCAACGCCAGAGGAAAAACGCAGACTGCCGGCGTGGCCTGCTGGGAACACTACTCTTTGCCACCTCGCTGGTCATTACGTGAGTATGACACATGCATACACACACGACAAACAAGCAGACGTGTACTTTCTGGTCCAAACAGTGTGGGCAGACTTGTTTATGCATGCACATTTACACTGGAATGCAAGATACACCTCTGTCTTTTATAGTGTTCTCACATTCAGGCAAAAACTAGAGATGCACTGATTGACCACCAGTGACCGGAATTGGCCGGTTTTCACGTGACCGGCCATGACCGGCAGGTCAGTCTGACATATGCCAATTTTATGCCAGTCCAATGCACTCGGGCGCCACATATTTAACATCGCGCAGCAACATCAGCATCACACGTGCACAGGCACCACTGCTTCATAACCTGTTCTTGAAATGTCAGAAAAGCTCTGCAGAGCCGTCTGCTCTACTGATCTTAGGCGGTTAGCCTAAGATATGTGGATGTTCATATTTATCCACAATGACAAATAAAGCACACTTGCTAAAAAAGGAACTACACACTGTCTTCAGGTAACATTACTGTTGACGTTCGAACGGGCCTGTGTGTATGTTTTGAGAAATATTATTATACTGCAAGGCTATATTTATTTTATTTTTGTAATTTATATATTTTCTTGCTATTACCTGATTTCCCTGTTTTCATACATACAGAAGTTTGCTAAATATATCAAATTTGTTTAGTTGGATATTGGATGTGAAAAGAAGGAACTTGTTCTTCCATAACATTGCACTTTAGATGTGTGTGAATTTATATAGTTCTATTTTATAGGCATTTGTTCAAAAAAATGTCTTTGTTCTATGCAAAATGTAAAATGTATTATTAAAGAAAAGATAGAAAATAAATATTTGTGTGTGCTTAAAGTGGTTAGAAAATATGAAATCGGAATCGGCTAAAATCAGTATCGGCAGGCCAAACTTAATGAAAAATCGAATCGGCCTAGAAAGTTGTAATCTGTGCATCTCTAGCTAAAACACAATGTACACACATGCACCTCTGGTCATCTTGTAAGTCTGTTACACACACACACATGGTCATCAGCTTTCCCCATCCCCCATGCTGTTTGCTATATATAGTAAATTCCTACTGTAGCTAAATACTGTATGCAGCTGCACACTTCATACTTGTGTTCAGCACTGGTCATTATAATCTGCAGTGGGTTCACACTGAAAGTTTGCATGTTGTGGACATTCATTCATGTCAACACAGGCTAAATACTAATAAATCAATGGCGAACAAATGACACTCCAATCCAATACCTTGGAATTTGATCACAAATATTACATATGATTCCGTTGGTATCATATGCTTTACATGGTTGTCACCTCTACAACTTACTATTCTCCTCGGCTTTCTTGTATAGTAATTATAATATGTACAAAACTGCATCTGCCTTCAGGGTGTATTATATTACTGCTGCAGCTGTCATTTCCCTATTTAACATGTACATTTTAGGAAAATGCCTAAAAGCCGATGATTTTACCCGGTTGGAAATGCAGTGAATCTAGCACTAGAATTGATTCCTACATTGCCAATTTTTTTGAACTGTAGTAACTGTCATTAGTTGTTTCAGCTAGTTTTGGCCTGGTGTGTTTCTCCTCCTACAGTGGATGCTAGATAATAGACCTTCTATACATATTTTATACATGCAAATAGGCAGCTGCCAGCCCGCAGGAAGGTCATGACTCCAGATACAATGATCCTACAGTTGGTTAGGGTACATTTTCTAAATATTGCAGAGTCAACATCTTGGCAAATGAAAAATAGTAGCAAAGAGAGTGAAGAAAGTAGATCCTTTCATTTCCTAGACCGGAAATGTTTCTTTTTCTATTATTTCCAATTATATTAATGATTCCAGAAGAAAGTCATCAGCTGCTGCCACTACAGACTGGCTCATCAAAAAAGGTAGCTGCCTTTAAGCCAGTTAAAAATCAACAAAGGTTTCTCCAGAAGATACCCACTTGTCTAACTCAAGACTGCCAAGGCGTCATATTAACTTCAGATAAACGGTTGTATACATGTTTGCACAAAATCAAGGGATTTCTTAATAGCCAGTATGAATTGGAGGAATTGTAACAGTAAATGTAAGTGTTTACTGGGCACCTGACTATTGTTTTAAGACAACTGAAAATGATGAACCTATCCCTGTCCTTTAAGACTCTTCTCCTTTTTTTATTGACATACTAGTTATAGTGCTTTTGGGACATGGTGTTAATATTGGAGAGTCAAAACCCAGGCAACTAAGATTCCGGCACAAATTGCACATAGTAATTGAATATTATAAAGGAGTGGGCTGAAAATGTTTGGGAGTAAAGCTTTAAGTTTACTTTGTTATTTTTCTGTATAGGCCTATATCATCTTGCTGTCCTGCATTTCGCAGAAACTCATCTCTCAGAAATCCACACACACCATCTCAATCTACTGTTTTATAGTCTCAATGATAGAAGGAGCAGGAGCCGCTGGGGATGTAGCCACAGTACAAAAGACTTGGGAGAGCTGCGTTTGCCTCTTGTGTTAGGACTGAAGGGATCCAGGAGTGTACTTAGTTTGATGTTCTTTGACTTTTTGTCTTTGTTGGAACGAAGCCCGGCTATTAGAAATTCCTAGGCAATAACCTAGAAGCCCAGAGTCTGAGAGCATCCTCAGAGCTCTTATTACATCTCCCCAGCTACCAGGCAGAGACGCTGCAGAGGCTCTAATGAAAAAATTACAGGCAGGAGAGGGATGAGTACCGAGCCCAGGCTCAGTCTGCATTTTACTGCCACTAGAAAGCTGACAACGAGGCACGGAGGAGTGGCAGGGGTGATATTTATTTTCCAAGAAGTGTTAAAATCAGATTAAGAGGGGTAAAAGACACCCAGATAAGAGGGACAGCAATAAAATGGCTTAGAATTAGTTAGGGGAGTGAATATTCCCAAAGCAAAACAATTTTAATCAATAAACCACCAATGTCACTCAGTATAGTAATGTATGAGTTACTTGTTTTTGCTTTTTTTCTGGCAACATATCTTTAATGGTAGGCAGCAACTGTTGTGATGTTTCTGCTCTGCACTTCCCAGACAGGACAGTGTTTTTTAGCTTCTATATGTGGTACACTTTTTGGTTTTCTGCTCCTGCTAACTCATCAGTTCTTGTATGTCTTCCAAAACACATTGAAATGTAAATCACATTTTATATTTTACGCTTTTTTATAGACCTACATTACACTGGCTGTTAGAGCTCAAAATATAGGAGTTCTTATGAGGACATTATAGAGAGAAATCCCCCATTTACAATGATATTGGTGTTCACATCAGCAAGTAAACCAGCAGACTAAAGCAACATTGTATTGATTTTCTTAGAAAAGTGGGTTTGTGGTCTGACATTAAGCTAGATTTTTACTTTTGGGAATCTTGTAGTATTGGAGAAGAATTACACTGTGTCACTTGGATCGGGATGGAACAAAAAGACAAGCATCAAGAGTGGAAAAGAGTTGGGAGAATTAATATTTGTTATCTGACAGTATAATATATCATAGCGGCTCAGCTCTTTCACATATCGGAGACAGATCAGAAATACACTCTGCAGTTGAGGGAGGTCCATTGCAGAGGCGTTACACTATTTCTTATAGTCCTTACACCTGAACCTCTCTGGACAGAATCAGTGCAATAGTTTATTATATATATAATATTGTACATGGGGTTTATGTGAGGAGATCACAAGAATATCTCACTCTTACATCACCCTTTACTCTGAAGGCAGCAGGGTCAAATCCCAGAGGATGGTTGTAAACGTGAATGAGTAATGTTCACAGGGTTAGAGTAGTGCTGAAGGGATTTGATTCACATGGAAGCCAGTCATGTTGAAAGTGCACACAATCCCGCTCAAATGCTCTGGCTACGAATGTGTTGTCTTAGTAACACAGATGGGCTCGCTGTCAGTGTGTGATCAGATATACGGAACACAGAGCAAAAGTGAAGTTCAGGACAGAGTTAATTCTGTATGTGGTGTAATTAGAGGCAGAAAATTGGGCACAGTTTGTCAGAATAAATAAAAAAAAAAAAGATTTTGTAGATTCAATCATTTACTAAACACAAATAATTTCATCAGAACCCGATTAAGGCAATACTATGATTAGTGCAGCTGTTTTGTTAACACATTAATTGGGTTAAATCAGGGGAATGAAACCTGAAATCTAGATAAACATAAACTGATTAACAGGCCTGTATTAATTGTAAATCCTCAAATTACTGTGTCATGTTATTACATTAGACTGATTTCTTTCAGAGCTATAAATCTTGGCACATGCCACAAGTCGGTGATCAAGAGAAAGACCAGTGTCTCTATACACATTCAGACATGTTAGCAGTAGAAAATCAAAGTGTTAAGATCACAAATTATCTCCCAACCCATAAACAGCCATTTAGAAAGATGTTTTGAGTGAGATGAATTAAAATTGATGTAATGGTATTAGTAACGATGCAGCAATAATGAAAGAACGTCTGCAGGGCTGTTACAGTTATGTTTGGTCTGATGAAGCCAGCATTACTGAATCTAAATAACCTTGCCCAAACATTGTATGTGTTTATTCTTAGTTTCTTTGATGATATTAATGAACATCAGCATCCATATGAATACATTTAGCTTACCCTTTAGTAGTTTGAAGGTTGACAAGATCCTCTTATTCCACACTGTCTCACAAAATACACCTTCTATATCGTCTTGTTTTAATTTTTCATTAAAGCTGTATGATATTCACATTATATGGAGAGAAAAATAATCAAACTCAAGACCTCATGTGTATTATGGCTGTATTTTCCATCAAATGAAAATATTCTACATGTGCATCATTTACACACATTTTTACATTGTACATTTGATCAAAGATTTGGCTTGATATACATGTATGATATCTTTGGAAACATTGGGATCTCAACTACTTTAAAATAACGACTGATTTAAATTTGATTTAAAAATTGTCCACAGTTTAGGTTTCAACCATGCTTGTCTGTTTGTACAGCATGCATTTTTAACAGGGTATAACTTAATCTGGAATGGTTGGCAAAAGAAACGAAAGTAGTTTTTCCTGAATAATGGTGCACAGCTTGGGAGATGATCTATTTGACTTCTGTATGAACAAAAAAAGATCATAATGGTGATCATCATGGAAGTGTTGATGAATGTGTGTAGTTTCATTACACAGTATAGTATGTTGTATCATGCCTTCTAGCTATCAAAAGGCAGAACATTATTAGAACAACAGCAGGAGCTTTTTCAGTCTCCACTAATCAGCTCTGATTCCACATGCATGGATTCATAATGATAAAACGACAGATAGAAGATCCTTCCCTCTGTCTCCCTCTCGGTTACCCAGCATGCATGTCACCAGTCTATTTCAGTCGCTGGGTGTCCAAGACTATTAACACAAAAGGTCCCAACATTATGGGCTTAGTAATTCATGCTAATCATATGGGGTCTAATTATGTTAAGGTACAGTATGAGACAGCATTCAGCGCCCTGCATTTTAAATCTGAGTCAGTAAGTTTAGATACTAAGATATTTTCTATCTTAGATATCTACAAGGGGACGCCTTAAGTGGTGTAAGATGCATACTGTATAAAACGTCCCTGGCTCGATTCTGGCCTGCTTCTCACTCCTAAAATCTACCATCATTCTTCACTACTTCACTAACTACTGTATCCAGTGCAGACAGAAGTGACAAGAAATACTCTTAAAACAGTGCAAGCAAAAAATTAAACTTCCATGTTTAGATTATGTATGCTGAATGTAGAAGGGACCAATGTCCCCGCCCTGCTGAGTAACCAACACACAGCAACACAAGTCAGCGTTTGCAAATGAGGAAAACACTGCCTGAATGCCGAAGAGCTGTTTCGCAATTGACTTCATAACCAAACTCAGGATGCAAAATGTAAAACACAAGTTTAAAGAAAAAGAGAAGCAACAAGATGCAATACTTTCTAAGGGGCTGTGTAGCATATTCTGAATTAAACAAGATTTCTACACACTCCCTTTGAAGCCCTAGGCTAACAAATGCTGCCTTAAAATAGGACCGGGTCTTCAGTATAATGCTATTTTCCCCCTTAAATTACATATTAATAAATATACATATTGGTAAACTTAAATTACTAATCCAATTTTAATGCCCACAGACAACTTACTTTCTGTTACATCATATGGATATCTTTTGATTTAGACGGCTCTTACTTTTGCCAAGATATGTTTTGTAATCCTCCTGGTATTGCAGCTTCACCTTTTCTAAGATGATTATTCACATTATTTATGTTTGGGGGGCCCTCCTGGTTTAGTTCAGTTCTGCTGCGGGCCAGTTATCGTAAAACAAAATCTTTGGTCATTTGTTAGTCACTGTGTTTGAGTTTAGTTTATACTTGTTATGTTTGGGCTTTCACTCTTATTTATGTGACAAGAGATATTAGCACAAATGTCTACTGGATTATTATATATCATTATATAAGTGAACCAATTAATGAGTAGAAACTAGAAATGTTTCGAGACCAATAATAGTATTGGTATTGCCCCCGATACTGCCTAAAACGCTGGTATCGGTATCGGGAAGTGCAAAGATCCGATACCACGTAATAAATCCCTAAAGAAAATCTACGTTAAAGTAGTTTATTCATGTTCTTTTTCCATTATAACTATATGTCAAACTGGATTAAAAAAAAAAAAAAGTTCTGTGGCATTCATTGTTTGTTTCTGTTCATGTTTTACAAAACGTTTAACCTGAGCCAGACCGACAACAAAGATAGAAATCCTATCACATCCATACAGGGATAGTAGTATACAGCTGTTAAAACATAATAAAATATATGACACACTGGTATTGGATTGGATCAGTACTCAGTATTGGCCAATACGCAAGTTCAAGTATTAGAAACGGTATCGGAAAGCAAAGAAAGGAATCGGCCCATCTCTAGTAGAAACCAATGTTTTATCACTGCTCCACTTGTTATTAAACTAAAGGGAAAGGACCAGGAGCTCAACAGTACAGCCTACAAACACTTGTATACAACTAAAGAAATAAATTTAGACATGTCATCTATCTGTGCCCCCACTCCTTCACGTACATGTAAAGTTAAAAACTCGAAAGACCACTGAAATAACTGCCATCATTGTAGTTCTTTATCTTTCTGTAATAGTTCAAATAGCCCTTGAAAACGTAAAATAACTGATACTTAATTCAACTGTGTTTTTGATTGCAGCTCTGAAGTAGGGATGGGCAATATATCAACGTCATATCAATACTGATATATGCGGCTAGATATCGTATTCAATTTTGGAAATTGTAATATCCTGATATATTATCTTGATGACACAAGTGTTGTCTTTTTCCTGATTTTAAAGGCTGAATTAAAGTAAAGGGATGGAATTTTCGGAACTCACCAGACTGTTTTAGCTGTTCTATTATTTGTCTTTAACCACTAAGTCATTTTATCCCAACATTTGGTAAATATTTTATGATGCACCAACTGTCAACACTACAAAATCACCACAATATCAATATCGAGGTATTTGGTAAAAAATATTGTGATATTTGTTCATCACAAAAAGAAATATTATGATATTTGATTTTCTCCATATTGCCCAGCTCTACTTAGAGGTAGTAACTAGTAACTGTAGTAAAAACAACCCACAGTCACCTACTTACTGCTGACACAAAAACATCAACACAATCACTCTCTCTCACTCTGAGACAAAACAAGCCCACACACACCTAACAGACTCTCACGCAACCCTTTGCCTTCTGTAACACACATCGCTTAGTTAACAGTCTCCGTAGGGAGTCATCACATGCAGGCTATTTTTAGGAAATTCATTAATAGTGAGATTAACAGACATAACGCTCATAACAGAAGCCACAATGACTGTGAAGATGTCACTTGCTGACTAAATGTCAAGCTACTGGGATGTCCTCAGGTAGAATTCCTTTCCAATGCCAGAGCCAAGTTTTGGAGCAGTTAAAGCCAACAAAATGTAAAACGAAGCTTTACTCAAGTGGGCAGCAGTGGCAAAAGTGACAGGATTCAACCAATACATTTGAAAGGTTGTATGTACATTATATCTACAAAACTTACGACAAAATTCAGGATGT
This sequence comes from Etheostoma perlongum, assembly GCA_026937815.1. Taxonomy (NCBI): domain Eukaryota; kingdom Metazoa; phylum Chordata; class Actinopteri; order Perciformes; family Percidae; genus Etheostoma; species Etheostoma perlongum. The sequence goes on from CM049380.1 coordinate 26,509,410, forward strand.
AGGTGTAAATGATTTAGAACATCAATAGAAGAATAATGTCTTAGATTTGAAACCCTTTCAAAACCATTGTTGTTCTCTAAGGTTCCTGAATAATTTGTATTTTGGAGATGATTTAAAGAGTTTAATTCCTTTAATGAACTAACTGATCTCCACTCACTTTCTGTCCCAGTCCACAAATCATTACGTCCACTTACACACATGGTGGCTGCCCAGATACCACACAACGGCAGCTTCATAAAAACACTGCCAAGCTAATTAACTGGAGAGGTGGTTGTCAGAATTTCCTATGCATCCCATAATTTATCACATCTCCTGGAGAGACCTCACTCTTACAAATCATTCTAATTCTCATTTTTCTGGTTTATAGCTGAAATCCATTTTATATTTTACTAATTACATTTTTTCCTCCTCCTGCGGCCTTGTATGGTCTGTGGGTTCTTGTACTGTGCATGCTACAAACCAATACACAAAATAGTCTAACAGGAATTCTACATAGTGAAACTAATTGATGTGCACAGCTTAGTCAGGCTTTCTTTCAAATTTATTGGAGACATTGTGTTACAATAGTGAAGATATGGCATTATGTTGCACAGGAATGAGAAAAGATATGGAAAGGCAAAGCTGCAGGGCTCGGTAATGTCGTCTACAGTCGCTCTTTATCTCAGGGACAACTAGCTAGGGAGGATTTTTAATTCAGAAATAGCCACATTTCTAATGATGATAGAGATGTCTTTCTTTGTGTCACTATATGTTTTTACTTTGTGCTCAGCAGGGTAAAAAATAAGCCACAACACAACTCTCTTAAATCAGTATCAGTCAGTGTCAGGGAAGTGGTGTGTATACACGATCAAAGTGGAGTTGCCACAGTCCTTTTAGAAGAATCTACACAGACATGTTACATGTAAATATGTGAATAATGTCATTCAAAGTATTGTCACACAAAACTATGTCTGCTTTCATATGAACTGCAGTGTGCTTTATAGGTAGTAACAAAGTAATTTAAACCCCATAATGTCCCTTTTGGAGCAGGCTGACATCTGAAATGCGACAAAAGGGTTGAAAGGTCCAACATGCATTTACTCAATTCCTGGTTTGTAAAGGTCACTCCTCTGTGTGCAAATGTGTGTACATTTATCCATTACAGTTTGGCTGGATCAAATTATCTGTAGGTGTGACTGCATGCTGTGCTTTTGACCTTAAATGCCGCCTACCCTTTTTTTCTTGTTATTAATTTCATTGTACTTTGTGTTGTAGCGGTAAATTGATGTTTCTAGAATAAAGAATTCCAAGAGCACTGACTCTTATTTTATGAGTTAACTTTATTATTTTTTTTAGTCTTAACATTATTTGTTTTCTTCATAAAAGAGATTTTTTTGCTTTCATTCACAAGATTTTTCGATTTCATTAATACAGTCATAGCAATGCACTGATCCGATACTGATATCTAATCTTTGGCAGATACTGATTTAAGAGAGTTGTGTCCTGTTTGGCTCAGAGTTTAGTATTCATATCATTCCTGAACTGTTTACAGTGGAATTAATAGTGTGTGGTCTCCCAATAAACTACTGTAGTCAGTTTTTAGTTCGAACTGACATCAAATCACACAGTGTCCTTATGAGGAGGGAAAAACAGAGCACAATAGCACCGTCTCACTCTGTTGTCAGGCCTAGAGCAAAGACCCTGAAGTCAGAAGTATTCAGTGTCTGGTTAAATTCTTTATAGGACACAATGCTGCACTGGGAAGCCAAGTTCAGACTGTGACCTGGCAATCTCTGAGAAGACAAATAAGAGAGTGCATAAAAAGGATGCTAAAATAGGGATATACCAATGGCTAGTTGAGGGGAAAAATCAGTATACAAACAGGCTAACCAGGGGCTTTACTGAATACAATTTTGACTAAATTGAATATAGAGGGGCAAATTTAATATAGCTGTTAATTAGACTTCATACAAGTGATTTAAAAGTGGAAATATGGAATAAAAAGTGTCTAAGTGGAATGAAAGACTGTGAAATTTGAGTCAAATATTGGCTTTATGAAATTAAACAATGGCTAAAGTGGGTTAAATTCCCGTCTACTAACTTACATTTTGAGATTTGTGTGATTGCCACTGGTAATGTCATTTGAGAAACGCTGAGAAACACAATTATTTAAAAATAACAATGGCCAGAGGTAATAAAGTGCAGTGTGTTTTAAAATAAAATTCTTTGGCTCTGCATGTATGTAGAGTTGGTCCTTTAATGAGCTATTGTCCCATATACAAACAAAACAAGCTGATATATTGTTATCTATTCTCATTCTGCTCTCATGAACTTTTAAATACAGGTCACTGAGGTCAAGCTAACACAAAGCTGACTGAAAATACTACAGAATGTCCATGTTCAAAGATGTAAATCTAATGTTTTGAATAAGACCTTGTCTAATACTTTGTTGTAGGTCTAAAAATGGCATTGCAATAAAAGCACTCGCACTATTTTGTTAGCAATTTTGCTGAATATTTTAAAACAGCAACAGTTAAATTGTTAGCAATATTATTTGTTTCAGAATTATTACAAAGACTATATTTATTATTTCCTTGTTGAGTACAGTAGAGGTACAGTTCCAGCAATGTGAAAGCAAGGAGGGGCTGAAGGGCGACTGGCCAAGCCTCGCAACTACAATCACTCTGAATTCAGGCCATTGTTGGAGTTTGTAAAAGCTATGGAGCCACCAGACCATGTAACACTCACTACTCAGCCCCCAGTAGTGGCCTAGATACTGGGGCACTGCACTAGTTTGATGCTCTTCTTCTGCTGTTGTGGGGTTTCCACCCTGAGGAAGAGTTTCATGTGTCATTTGGCTTTCGCTCAAACAGGAATTACAGCCCTTTTACAAATTTGCTGGAAGTAAATCGTCCTCCCACTGTGTTTGAATTGTCCCCTGTGGTCAATAAGAGACACACTATCAACAAGCAACCGTACGGCAATGCAGTTATTGGCCACAGTTTGAGTTAGTGGGTCAGGTTAGGAGTCTCAGATGACAGAGAAATGTGTAATGCAGCACAACAGCACTAATTTTCACAAAGTGAACAACTGAATTGCTAAATGGCTTTTTAAAGGGCAATTCTTATGTGAAAATTACCACTCAATATTTTGGAAACAAGGATGGTTAAGTATGCATTTTAAGCCTGAACTTCTTCTGAACTTAAATCTATTCTCTGCTCTCAGGCAAAATGTATGTCTTTTTTTCTATGCACTGCATATGAAAAGCTATTTAGCTGAATGGACTGGAATATTTCTCTAACCTATGTGATAAAAAAGACAACATAAAATTTAAGGTGGTATGAAGGTGACACCGCAGGGGGAACATGTTTCCTGTTGCCTTTAATCAAACGTAAGCATCAGTGAGAAAATGGATTTTCTCACATTAATTCACTCAACAGCAGCACTCATCTTTTTTCTATTATTCAGCTCTGAGATTCCTTGGTTGTCATCCCAAGTTTGTTGTTTGTTTGATCATTTTGTATTCCTACACAAATATGTATTTTTTCCCTCTTCTTTTGGTTTTATGTCCCGATTTAACTTCATCACTTCTCAGTTAACAAATTTAAACTAAACCAAACAAGACCACTAAACTCAAACAAAACCAAACTTGATTGTGTTGAAGTAAGGTGGCCAGTCGTGTACTACACAGCTCATTGGAAAGCGCATGGGGTTTTTCTCAAAGAGTCTTTGTTTGGCTGCAGATTCCAGTGACCTTGCTGGACACTGGCAGGGAGTTGGGAGGGAGTGAGCGAGAGACAAAGAAAAGAGAGGGAGGTGAATATAAGAGACAGAAAGAGAGAGAGAAAAGAAAGGGGAAGCTGAGGGCAAAAGAGGAAACAGAGAAAGAGAAAAAATGAGAGGTGTTATAGGAAAATTAGAATAAAGCATAAGATAGAATAATGAGAGAGGGAAAAATAAACAGTTTGAGCAAGAGAAACAGAGAAGTAGAGGTGTAGTGAGAGAGACAGATGAAAACAGGCGAGTTAGAGCAGAAAGACAAATGAGAGAGGGCTGGAGAAACAGAAGAGAGGAAAGTATGGGCTTTGGCGATAAAGACACAGACCACCAGAGACAGAGAGCAAGAGAGAGGAGGTGTGTGTGATTGTGAATTTGTGCATGTAAAATTGAAAGACATTTGTATGCAATTGTGTACTTTTGTGTGTGAGAGAGACAGAGAGAGGGCAGAAAAGTGTTTGACAAAAGGCTTTTGTTGTGGAAGTGGCCATTTTGAATCTTCTCCTGGTTCCGGATGCCTCCACTTCTGTGTCTCAGCCTAGTTGTTTGGCCTAGTTTCTCATTAAGTCTCCACTTGTACGATGACAGCGTTTACTCTGTGTCGGCCTACTCACTATTTATGGCAAACATAATTACAATTACTCCAGACGTGGCGCAGCTCAATGCCACACAGATGAAAAGAGTTTCTTTCCCGAGGGCAGCAAATGGTGCTATAGCATATTTGTTCATGTGCTTATGCATATTTAAGCCTGTTAACTACAAATCGAAAACACTTTTGATTTGTGTACACCAATTTTCAACATGGACTATTTTGACAGTTCTTTTTTTTTTTTTTGTCCATTTAAAGATGCTCTGAGCGACAGGTTTTGACTCAGCTGCCAAACAGCTACCAATTTCATAAAAGAGAAGAAGAACTTAAGTCACCATGTCTCTCTTATAAGTTTGGCTTTTTGACTAAATAACATGCCAATGCTCTTCTGCAACCATCTCTCAAATCTCAGATCTTGAAATGTCTTTGAACGACAAACATAAAAAATTATTTTTAATAAAATGTCCAAAATGGCAAATGCTTTAAGCGAGAATAATTGACACTTTAAAAAACTGCTGGTGGCTAATTGTTCGCCAATATTGATTAGGTGTGATTAATTAGCTTTCTCCAGCAAGGTTTTAGCAGCTGCACATTGATTTTTATGCTGCTCTGGTATTTACAATCACTTTGATATGCAATACAATTGCTGAAGTTATCAAGCACAAATATCAAACATGTGACTCACGCTGTTTTACATCAATGTAATCAATGTAAACTAAATATCTTGGTCTGCACAGTAGGGCTGTAATTAACCAAAGAAAATCTTGGTCGACTGAAGTCCTGAAATTTTGACTAAAAATCGACTGGGGGGGTGCGGAGGGGCGGAAAAAAAACGTTATTAATTAATTAATTAATTAATTAACTGTACTGTCCCGCATTACTTGTCCTTGTAGGCTATTTGCAGTATATTAAATCGTTTTTGACCTAATTATTTTGCACTCAAATGACTCGGCTCTGACAGCGCTGCATCAGCACTCTGTGCATGTCCTCGCACGGAGCGGCTGAACATAGGAGCTTGGCTTCGCGGCTGAGACACAAATAGACTATTAATTTAAAGCTTTTACTCTTAAACACAAAAGGCACGTCCACTTTAATATATACTGTATATTTAAATATATCTGTGGTCAAGCTCAGCGCCTCGCTGTGTTGTATTAACTCTGAAACTTTCTCTTCACATTTTGCGCTCAGCCCGCCACAACAGCAATGGGCCTCATATCCTGAGCAATATAGTCAACAATTCCTTCCGTGATATTATTTTTGCCTTTGGATGGTAGAGGCTTAACATCCAGCGAGGTCTGGGGGGTCTGGGGAACGCTACCGTCGTTGCGGGTGGGTGCGCCGGTAGTTATAAAACGATTATTAGACTATGAAATATGCCAACTCTGATATGTTCATACAACCTACTCCAAACAGACAGGGCAACCTAACACAGACAGGTTAGCTTACCATTTTTAGGTGATATTCCATGTTTATAGTCGAGCTGCGATATGCAAACTGTTGCTCGCCAATTTTTTATTCAACTTTTTTCCATTATCTATTTTTGTAAAATGCTGCCACACTGCCGATGTCTTCGACATGGTAGAGGAGGACTGACTGGAAACTAAACACTCCCAATTAAATAAATATTCAGCAAACCACCAAGGCTTTCTAGTTCTTTCTTCAATCTGTCCCCAGTGGGTTGGGCTTGAAAACAAGGGGGGTGTTCTGAAGACAGACTTTTACCTGTGAAACAGGGGTGCCCTGAAACCCCCCCCCATTAGCAATTAGTGCTTTCCACCCATGGACCGTAACGGCCTATGCTTCCACCTGATGAAATTAACACGGCAAAAAATCGACCAATCAGAATTTTGGTCGAGCCAGAACGTATCGACCAATAAATCGACTAGTCGACTGGGAGATTACAGCTCTACTGCACAGGCAGTGTATGAAAACACTATACAATCCATTAATAAACAGGATTATATCCACAAAGGAAGACTTCTTCAGCAGTGACTGCCGATCTCAGGAATGGAAAGAAAAACTACACTCACACAGACACGCACAATATCCTTATGAAAAGGGCATAACCTCACTTTGCATGCACTGTCGGCACATACATACATGCAAGTTGTTGTGCATACATACACAGAAACACAGATAAACAGAGACCTCTGCTGCCTTTTTATACAGTGAGTCACAACACAATGATTCAGTTCCATTGATCTCAACCTTCCCAGAGTCTGAGTCAGTCCTTTTGTTATTCCTTTCTATGAGTCGACTTATCTTACATCGTTCAAAAAGCGGCTTATTCCACTGAAGCATTTCTTTAAATGAGAGTCACTATGTTATACAACTGAACTTCCAGAGTTTTGATGCTTCACAATCAGTCATACAGATGTTTCTCTGACCATCTGTTCTGAAGTGAATCACCCCATTAACCGCAACCATGCTAACTTGTTTTGCACACAGCCATTCAACAATAAAAACGTTAGATGCATAGTGCTAGCTGTGAGATGTTGTCCTGGTAATTCAGCTGGGATGAGAGTTAGTCATGGAAACGGCTTAATATTATGGGCTGTCTTTCCCTTGATGTAGCTCAAGCTAATTAAGCCTTGTACCGAGCTACTCAGGTCTGTTTGAAGTATGCAAGAGACTCACTTTTATGGTCTGCTTTATGCGATTTGGTGTTTTCACATTTAATTCTAACATGTTTACAACCCAGGGACCTGATTATACAGATAGGGCCTCAGAGCCTAATGAAAATACACCTACATTTATTTCTACGAGTTGATTTCCAAATTACTTGGGGGAGATGTATCTTTTACCTTAAAAAAGCAGAAAATATAGCCAACCGCCTGCTGAACAATATTAATAGTAATCATCATGTTGTGCTATAAGTCATTTTGTATGACTGATGTGTGATTACTTTCAGTTGATGTATAATTTGGTAAGACACCTTTCTATGAGGTTTACAGACTTGTGATGTACGATACCCATTGGTTTTTATTGTGTTGTATTATACTCTATAGAAATATGCTTGACTAACTGTTATGCCATCAACAATTTATGAGATTCATTTTGAAAGGGACAATTTGCATCTGTGTTGATAATCACACAAGAACTGTACAACTGGCTTTCAAGAACATTAAGCTCATTCTACAGGTGCATTTGGAGGAAGTTTAGAAAGAAAATGTAAAGGGAAATGTGGTGGTGCACACTGACCCCTACTGTTGATGACATGTTATCCTCCTATTCTGTAAAACGCACACCCCTGGGCTACTGTGATGACTAATGTGTGAGCAGCAGGGTCACTCAGCGGCACATGAAGACGGAAAGGTCACAGTGCTTTGTGTTTGTCATTTGTTTAGGATCGGAGTGCTGTGTGCATATGCTGCCAATCAAAACCTGAGCTCTCAGGTGAAGAACATACGGAGATTGGTCAACAGCAACATGAGGGACCTCCACACTTTCGCTAACGATACACCAATGGTGAGACAGATGTGTGAACATTATCACTCTGCTTTGTGTCCTTAAGCTCAAACACAATATTAATGTTATCAAAGTAGAAACTGAGAAAATTTAGATTATATGCTGTCAATGCAAACTTAATCTTTACATTCTCTAACAATACTGCAAATTAAATTCTATAATAAAACTCTAAATTGAAAAGCTTTTACTTTGCTGCTTGTGTTAATGAACAGCTACTGGTTATGGAAATGTTAGCGTAATCATTTGGGTAAAGCGTGGAATAAAGGTTTAGTCCTGGTCAAATGAAAAGCAAAAAAATTCAAACTCACTCAACTGAGATACAGTATATCCTTCATATTTTGTACAGCCAGTAACACATTTGCCTTTTAAACTAACCCAGGAGCCCAGGCTTTTAATTCACACTTTTCTTGTGGGTGTTAAACCGTCAGTCTTTTGAGAACAAACAGTTTGTTAAACATTATATGTTTATGAAGACCGTTTTTATATTTTGTAATTTTCTCTATATAATTTTGACAGATGAGATTAAACTGAGTGCTTGTTGGTGTCTATGACGAGACTTATAAACTCATTTCACTTCCATTTGTAAGACTGTGCTATGCTCTGTTGTGTTTCCTGTTTGCAGCAAATTGATTACCTAATATCCCAATACGCCACAGCCAAGAACAAAGTCATCTATGACCTAGATAGTAAGTAGACCTCATCTGTGCCTTTGATATTAAAGTAAGTGGACAGAAACAATTCCCTGAGTTATTGCTCTTAGTCATATATCATGCTTATTATCTTAATTCACTGTGTCTACTATCCTTCACTTGTTTTTACAAAGGATTTGTTAGAAAACTAGGTCTAGAAAGCTACAGCTTTGACTGTTATAGAGGATCCCTTGAGTATTCATCCTACTTTTATGAAAGTACTGCAGGCAGCTCTTTTCCTGAAAGTTAACAACAGCAAAAGCAGCAAACATAATAAAGAAAGGGACTGCTTTCTTCTGTCGATCTGATGCTGCGTTCTTTACAGATATAGGTCCATTATTAGGTGGAAGGATACACAATCAGTTGGATAAGGAGGTCCATCCTGCCTTGGACAGAGTGCTCAATATGGCTGGAGGTACGTCTGCATATTTTTCATTTCCTCTTGAGTTGTGATATGATCAGGTTATTGTAAGCTGCAAGCTAACGAATGCAGGTTACAGCTGCACCTCAAAATATTATGTAAGTCTTTAAATAACATATAGAATATTGCCTTACTTACAAATATTGTTATTAAAAGAATAGCAAAGTTGGATTATAACCCCATTGTCAAATTTTTCTGTATGCTGTAATATGATTTTAGAACTCTATTAAAGATTAAATCACTTGTTAGGGTTGAAGTATTCTGCCCTGAAAATAAAAACGAGAAATGTTTTTTGGAATCTGATTTCAATATTGTTTTTCTTGAAGGTCATTGAGTTAATAAAAGATGTAACCTGTAATTATTATTCAGATTATTTTTTAATCTATATATTTCATGCTTTTTTATGAAGTGAAAATCGAGAGAGCCATCAAAGGTAACAATAACTCAGTAACTGGACAATGACCCACAATCCCTTGACCCCTGACCTTGTGAACTTTGACACCGGTGTTGCTCCTGTGATTTGTTCCCTTGTGATCTTTCATGAGCACTTGGACCTATCTGAGCATCTTAAATGAACAACAACCAATTAATATGTTAAAACTGCAGTATGCAAAATCTGACTCTGGTGACCACAAATGGCAGATAAAGTCTGATGAACTTCACAATACAGAAATGATGTAAAGTGATGTCAGCTAAGTGCCACTTCTTAAATTTGGTCTGCTAGCTTGGTTTGGATCCAGTGTTTAGTTGCAAACTTTAAAGGAGAAATGTTTTCTTAAGGTCAAATTCACCACCTGCAGAATGCACAGGTGGTTATGCTGCTAGTGCTGTCACCAGATTGACTATTTTTATGGGCAAATGTGAGTTCTTCCATTTACGTATAATAGATATGATTCCCTTTCCATAAAAACTCTTGCCTAGTGCAGTTTTAAGTTAATGGCATCACCAGATCTTGCCATAACCCAACGCAACATCAACCTGCACCTGGACATCCCCCTTTGTTCCCAATTGTGTTCCCCCACTGTGAAGTGAGCATTACCAGTTGTGTTTGTGTTACCAGTCCTATTACTTTAACCAGTTGTTTTTCAAAGTACAGCCTACACCAATGTCAATTAGTCAACCTTTTGAATATTTTACTATAAAAGTATTATTTTATTTAGTTACTTTGTGTTACAACAAGCAGTTGTATATGGATGTTTGTTTTCACAACATGGAATATACAGGCTTGTAGCAACAGAAACAAAGAAAAAAAAAGAAACCGTCAGCAAGCATGCCGACAGTTCAGGTGCTAGAATGCTCGACCACATATGCCTATGTGAATACAGTTTGTCTTTTTAATGTTTGTGTATTATTGTGTTCGTACTGGGGCTGAGCCGCGCAGTCAGAAGAATATCCAGTACAAATACTGTATTTAATCAAATGTGAAAACGTTATGCTTTTAGCCTATAGCATCCATCTGTGCTGTCACTCCCTCCAGTAAGGCTAAGCATTTAGCTATGTGATAGTAAATACACTGTTTCCTCTCCCGCACTCTTGCATCTTTTATACCAATGTTCAAGGATGCCAGCGTTTTTGCATTCTTCATCTTGTTTTATTTTAAAAGTCTGCTGCAGGCAACTCTGTGATCGTTAACTAACCCTGGCTGTTGTTTGCAATGCACTGAATTGCTGGGAAAAAAAGAGTTAGTTACTTACAGCAACCATTTTTAAGTGAAGAAGCAAATTTATATTACTCATAGGATTCCTGTTTGGTTATTGTTCACCAAAAGCTTCTGGCTGGCAGGCAAAAGAGATTTACACGAGCATGTGAACTCACCACTGACACACTCCATGTGCCAAAATCCATATCAAACCCTAGGGCTTGGATCTGAAACTCCATATGATGTACTCAATTCAGGCCTAGTCCTTACAATGAGTGCATACTTTGTGTCCTGTATAAGTCTGTGCAATTTTTTTTGTGCAATATTAAACAGACTTTTGCTGTCCGTTTGCTGTGTATGTTGATATCAAAATCCACTTTTATACTAGCCACTAAAATCGGTTTAATTGGTAAAAGAAAATGTTATTTGAAATGTTAATACAGTATGTCCCAGATTTTTTTTTTTTTAAAGTTACATAGAGTGATGTAATTTGCCTTTACCCACATAGTTATTATATCAACACAACTGATGTTTTTATCAAAAATCTCATTGTGTGCATATTTTGTGAAAGCATCAATTGTCAACCCTACAATATTGCCCAAATATTGAGGTATTTGGTAAAAAACATTAGGATATTTGATTTTCTCCATATCGCCCAGCTCTAAAGAAAGTCCTTTGTTTTGATTGGCCTTCACATTCCAGTTTTCCCCACATAACAGCAACACAATCTACGTCCAATCTCATTTATTTGGCTTTTATTTCAGCCATGCGAGAAACCAAGGAGGCCCTGGAGAACGTCAGTGCGGGTCTAGAGGTACTGCAGGTAGGAACAGGGAAACTCAACTTCAACCTGAGCCTAGTCCGGACCAGTATCAACCGCACCCTCAATGACCCGGGCTGTCATGACGAGGAGTCAGACGCCACCTCTGCCCAGCTGTGCCGCAACATACGCCAGTCTCTGTTCCAGCTGCAGATCAGCGCCAACTTCACACGGGTACAAAACTGAATGCAAATTTGACTTAAGTTCTAATGCACATTTTCAACTTTTTTAATATGTGTTGTGCTGAACTATTGCTTCTTAATGTAGCTTCTTTCCAAAGACAACGTTTTCAACCATTTATCTGATAACTTAGTAATAAGTACAAAATCCGGGAAATTGTGTCTCAATACACTGATTTGGTATTAATGCATGTTAGAAAAGGTACAGGGATCACTAAATGTTGACCAAGGATTGTTGAATTGTGATAATATATCAGTGTGTATGTATATTGTAGCTATACCGTTTGTTTATATTTTAGCTACCAAACGTGAATGCTCAGCTGGAAAAGGTGAACCATGTCATGAAAACGGACCTCAGTGCTATCGTCCAGAGGGTGAGCCTGGACCATAAATCTTCTTAAATTGTTGCCATTGTCAGTCTGTAATGTCAATGGATCTCTGGGAGTTATTTAATGTGCTAATGGCACCAATTTCCCTCTACTTCAGTTAGTGATTTACAACATGTTAAAGAATGTCTTTGAATTGTCATTTTCTTAAAATAAAACCTAAAACAACAAAATGGACTAAGAAAATCCATCTTCCAACACGTTTTCCTTTTCTTCTCACAGGGCTACTCTTCTTTAAACGACACGCCACATACAGTGATTGAACAGACCGGAAGTGTTGTTGAGAGTAAGTGACATTTTGCACTTTTAAAAAACTAATTCCTTACACTTTCTTACACAAATAAATCCACTCTGTACATGTAAATAATTCCTGCTGTGTGTACTACACTAACTGATCACATGAACCACAACTCTAAGCCAAATTCGGTGGTTTTTAAGTTTCAACCTGCACTTAGAATAGCACTGCCATCTTTCAGTGGGGTATCATTTAATATTAACCAATCAGTAATCAGACAAACGATAAAGCATGAGTTTGTTTCTGGGTATTGAATTGAAGTTTTACTCAGTGTTGCTGTCATCTTTTTAAAATTTTCAGGTATGTTTACACAGGCCATTTATTCAAACTGATGGAATTAATTGATGGATCTGTCTCTCAGGTGTACAGAGTTTGGTGGACGACATTGGCAAAAACATCAGCAGCTACTCCAAGGTATTCCCTGTGCAGAGCTCCCTGTCCAACTTCACTATCTTCATTAGCCATGTCCATGCCAAGATTGAGGACTACTACCCTGAAATTGACAGAATGGACTTCTACAGGTAAACTGGCCTCCTATAATACCTATCAACTGTAAGAGAGAAAAAAAGAAATATACCTGTAAACTGTAAAAAGTGCAAATGCGGACACTTTCTCGATGCTTGACATTTAGCTTCATGCTGTCTAACTTGACCAGACTCTTTTCACAAGCTACTATAAAAGCACTTTTGCATTTACAAAATATTCACTTGACACCGGTTAAGATGGATAGATGGGAATATTCGTATCATTTCTACATTACTTCATTTTAAAATAGTGCAGTAGATGGAAAGCTAAGCTGATATACAGTATTAGTTGTTTTAAAGCTTTGTATTACATTTTTCTTTTACCCCATTTGCATATGTGCTCTTTTATAATGAGTAAGCAGATGGGGCTCCACTGTTTTGCTCAAAGACGTTAACAGTTTAGCTTTGCCTGCTGATTACAGGTGGATTGGCTGTATTGCTCTTTGCTGCATGGTGGTCCTGGTCCTGGCCTTTAACTACCTGGGACTGCTGTGTGGCACCTTGGGATACGACAAGCACGCCTCACCTACAACACGAGGCTGCATCTCCAACACAGGAGGAACAATGCTCGTGGCGTGAGTCAACCGCCCACAAGACAGGCTCTGTCAGTTTCAAGATTTAAAACTGATGGTGTTGCCATAAAAAAAAAAAGAGTTTCAATTTTTGTAGTGTCCTCCTAAAATCTACTAAAACCACCACAACTATTGCTAGACTATTAACTATATATGATACATTCTTAAAGTTAAATATTTGTTTGCCAAACACAAACAACACTTTTTGTAGAACAGTGTTAAAAAAAGGTTATTTTTTTCACAGAGTATAGTTCCCACAATATGACATAGCTTTCCTCAAGTTGAAAACTTATACAAGAAGCAAAAAATTTTTTGAAAAACCCTTCATTTCTGTGACTTCCTCACCTCCAATCCACCCATTCCACTGCTACACCTCGATCTATTATTGTTCTGTACCTGAGGGCCTGTCTGTCTTTCTCCATAGCGGCGTTGGATTTAGCATCATCTTCTCCTGGGTGCTGATGGGAGTGGTGACCACCATCTTCCTGGCTGGAGGAAACATGGAGAAACTCGTCTGTGATCCCTTCCACACCAAAGAAGTCTTCAAGGCAAGTAATGAGTCTCCCTAAATGTAACAAAACAAACAAGAGAAAAATATAAAGTAAATCTCAAGCAGTAACTTAATTTGCATTTCATACAGAACATTTTTTTGTTTGTTTGATTGTTCCTTGGACTTAACCTGCATCAGTCCACAGCATTCTTTTACCTAAACCCAAAAATGAGCATTTATATCAGACAGTCAGTGTCCCTTGGGTGGGATTGGGAAAATAGAAGTTGCTCCCAGTTGTGGGTGGCATGCTGTTGTTTGCATTAAATCTGAATCTGGCTGCACTTAAGCTATCCATAATGTAGAAAACCTAATTTTGCCTCAAGTTTATAAAGCAAAAATAAAAAATTAGACAATTAGATAAAGTTTGTCTTTTTAAACAAGTGAAATAAGCTGCCATTTTAGTTTATTTAAGGGGTATCAGTACTCTTAACTTGTTTAATTTTATTACTGAACAATGAATTACAGAACTTGTAATGAAAATACTTGGAACAGCATGGCCCGTCTTCTGCAAACAGAATGTTACGTGGAATAAACTCAATATTCACAAGGATAACTTTAACATTTATTACAGTAATTCATGGAATCATTTTATAAGCATGCATGCTTCTTTCAATTACATCCTAGTTGATCCTATTTGTTTCCCATTTGAATGATAAATCACACATCCTCTTTCTGGCTGTCTGATCCTCCAGGTTGTGGACACCCCATATCTGGTCAACCCAGATTGGAGAAACTTCATCCCTGGCTACATGTACAACGACTCCGACCTAGAGCTGACGGCAGAGAGCTTATACAGGCAAAGAGAAAATTATTTTTTATGTATTTAGGTGACAGTGTTACATCTGCCTGCCCCCTTTTAGAGCAATGCTTTGACAATAACGGCCTACTCCACACTGTCTTGTCTGCATTTCATATTTAGGTTTGGTTACAAAAAATGATGATGCTGTTTATCACATTTTGCTTAATGTTTTGTTTTGGTGCAGCCGTTGGCTTGGGCATCAAGCATGCAACTGAATGTTTTATTTCCATTGATGGGGATGCAAATGTGAGAGAGAGAGTTTCTATTGACCTTGAGAAGCTAATTAGCATTTTTATACACTATCTGCACTGCTTTTCTTCAGCATCTTTTTCAGTGGTTACATCAGCTTTCATCATCTCCTTCCAGTGAGAAGCCGCATATCATCTGTAACTGGGATAGCCGAGCTCCACTCATTATATTTCCAAATAGAGCAATGTTGCTTCGACAGGTCTTTGCCCATTAAAAAACAATGCTCAGTGCTAACCATATGTACATTTTGTGAGTCTATCTGGTATGTAGTTGCCTAAATGCTGTAAATGTTATCGTGGAACATTCACATTTGACATATTAGAAAATAGTTCAGGCTTTTGAGGAACATTACACT